>VMDO01003885.1:0-134775 GCA_007922755.1 Pedetes capensis
AAAAAGAATTGATGCTTTTGAATTGTGGTGCTGGAGACGTCTATTGAATATACCATGGACTGCCAAAAGAACCAACAGATCTGTCCTAGAAGAGGTACAACCAGAGTGCTCCTTGGAAGCAAAAATGGCCAGACTGCGTCTTACATATTTCGGACATGTAGTCAGGAGAGAACAATCCCTGGAGAAGGACATCATGTTTCGAAGAGTGGCAGGTCAACGGAAAAGAGGAAAACCCTCCACCAGATGGATTAACACAATGTCTGCAACAATAGGCTTAAACATAAATAAGATGGTTTGCCTGGCACAGAATCAGCAAGTGTTTCGATCTGCTGTACATAGGGTCGATATGAGTCGGACTCTACTCGACAGCACCTAACAACAACAACAAGTTTATTAATGGTTTGGGGTGTGAAAGACTTCCGGACCATGGCAGTTTGCTGTGAGTCCCACTAGATGGCGTTGCTCCTCTGTGCACAGGAGGAAACCAGCCTCAGCCAGTTGATTTCCTAACCTGGTTGTCTTCCTGGGTGACAGTGTGACTTCCTGAGTGGAATTAGAGCGTGAGTCTACATTTTCATCTCTCTTTGGAAATAATATATCGGTCACTAAAAAATCATTGTCTCTCTAGTGTAACTTCTGTGTTGTATGTAACACAGAACATGCTCAGCTATGAAACCCCATCCAGACCCTGGGTCCTACTTCAGATTTTACAGAAAAGGAGCCAAAACAGCACCTCTGCCTTTCCATTGACAGACATATCCTTCCCCTCCTCTTGCCATCTCTCCCCATTTTCCTCACAATCCTGTGGCTATATGAGCCAAACGAGAAAAAGACATGGCAACACACTCAGAAGCGATCCTGAAATGATAGGCCAATGAAAACCCTATGAGGGTCACTATGAATCAGACCCGACTTGAAGGCACAACAACAACAACAACAACAACAACAACAACAACAACAACAACATACTAGCCAGAGCCCTTAACCTCCATGCCTCCTCTCAGGCTCCCTGGGGCCCAACACCACCTGTTAACACGGAGCCTTGGCTCCAGATGCTCCTGACCTCCACCCCCCACCCCCCACCCCCACCCCAGAAGGCAAGAGCTATTTTCCTCCACCTTCAGGCAGGAACATGACATGTCCACTTTGGAGTAAATTTTGTGCTTCCAGATGTCAAATGAAGCTTTTTACTTGGAACAGACAAGGGATTCACCAGGGGATGGGAGCTGGCTGAGAACATAGCCACAAGCCCAATACCTGACAAAACCACTACCTAAGAAGGCCCTGACCTAAGGGCAGAGTTCAAACTGGGTCACCTACTGGTTAGCAGCATTAGACACTGCATGCTCTAGGGGTCCTTAAAGACAGTTCAGTGGGGTAACTCATCATTCCTCAGTGAGGAAGGCTGATGGAAGGTGCAGCATTGAGCTTGAAATAGGAACCAGAAGTGTTTGCTCAGGGATCTGGGAGGGTGGGGGAAGAAGGGAAAAGAAAGAGCAGTCCACAAAGACCATGGGGTGCTGCTGCCCAGGGAGGAAGTCCACAAAGCTTGAGTGTAAAGTGCATAGGTGGTCGGGAGATCTCGAAAGGGGAAAGGAGGTTGATGACAGGTGTGAGGGACCTGACTGTCCCTTGACACATAGACCTGGAACACTGAACCAGGAGGAGCCAGCAGAGGTTCTCCAGGCCTATTATGGGTTCGGTGTGTCCTTTGCAAAAATATCTGAAATCCTAACCCAGCACCTCAGATTGTGACCTTATTTGGAAACAGGGCTGTTGCAGGTGTAATTAGGTAAGGGGAGATGTGGTCATGCTGGAGGAAGATGGACCCCTAAGCCAACCAACATGCCAAGGGAGGAAGCTAAGAGATGACAGGCGCAGGGATGTGGAGTGATTCAGTCACAAGCCAAGGAATTCCAAAGACTGCCAGACCACCAGGAGCTGAAAGAGGCCAGAAAGGCTCCCCTGAGGGGTTCAGAGGGAGCGTGGCCCTGCCAGCTCTTTGATCTTGCACTTGGAGCCTGCAGCTTAAACTGCCTGGTTAGTGATATTTTGTTATGGCAGCTGGAAGAAAGTAATACAGGGTCCTTCCCACACCCTCACTTGACTCCTGGCTGGCCACCCTAGCTGGCCCTAAAGACCCACCATACCCCCTCACCTCTCGCTCTGTGCTATTCCTCACCTCATCTGCATTCTCCCAATGGATGCAAAGCCCACCTCCCCCTTGACCTGACAGCCTCCCTAGCCCAGACTGGCCGTTCTGTGGATTTGAGGTTCCATCACACACTTGAGCTTTCTGGGCATAGATATTAGACTCACAGATATTAGACTGCTTTCTCTGTGAGGTCCAAGAAGCCTTGAATGCCAAATTTAGGAGCTGTGTTTAATGTTAGGCCCATCTAGACCATCACTCATACAGTCACTGAGTTGGTTGATTCATTTACTTCAAAGTAGGCTGTGCTATGGATGTGGCTTGAATATGTCCTCCAAGGTCTCATGTGCTGGAAGCCTGGCTCCCAGTGGTGACAGGTAGTGGGCCCTATAAAGAGGTGGAGCCTCATGGGAGCACCACCCTTGGAAGGGATTAACGCTGGTCTCTAGGAGTGAGTTTGGCTTCTTGAAGCAGATTGCAATAAAGACCCTCTCCCCCACTGCACTTGGTCCCTTCTGTACACTGTTACTTCCTCTTTCCTTTTCTCCACTGTGTTGTGACACAGGCAAGGAGGTCTTCACCAGAGACTGAACATATGTTGCTACCTGATCTTGGACTTTCAGCCTTGAAAACAATGAGCTAAATTAACTCCTTTTCTTTATAAAGTACCCAGCCTCAGATATTTCATTACAACAGAAAACAGGCTCTTACAAAGGGATCTAAAAGAATTAGGCAATAGGTGACATCAGCCTTAAGCACTAGCATAAGGGATACCTATAGCAGTTCATTAAGTCAGCATATGTTTGAAAAACACCAATCATGGCTCTTGGCTGTAACCCAAGAGAAGGGTTTGGGAGACCTTAGAAACTGGGTAACTTTTGGCAGGTCACGTGATAGCTTTGTGTGTGCTTCCTAACCTGGAAGATAGTGTCTCTCACTCTGAGTTGTGAGAACCGAATTTTCATAGAGGATCAGATGTCAATGAAGAGTCTTTCACACAGGGCTCAACATATGGTAGTGATAATTAAAAGCAGAGATAATTTTCCCTCCCTGAATTCGTCAATGATACTTGATGGTATCAGAGTAAAAAGACTGCATTATATAAATTTGCACTGTGAGGAATGTCCCTTGGATCATAATCAGCAATGAATTTCATAAATAACGGGTGTCCACTATTGCCTGCCTGCAGCCGTATCACTGTGGCCTCTGATTCTGTCAGATCTCAGAAGCTAAGCAGGGTTGGGTCTGGTTAGTACTTGGGTGGGAAACCGCCTGGGAACACCCGGTGCTGTAGGCTTGGGAGAAGGACCTGGCAACCCACTCCCAAAAAACAATCAGCCGTTGAAAACCCTATGAATAGCAGAGAAGCACTGACAATACAGTTGTACGTAGGGTCACTATGAGTCGACACCAACTCAACGTCACCTAACAACAATAACCACCACCACAGTCGTCTGGATTTCGAGGGAGGCCCTAACACTGTGAACGCAGGGTGCCCATGTCCTCCACATTCTAGGCAGACCTCACTGAGGGCTGACCTGGCGCTGACTGGGTAATGCTTGCCCAACATGCAGTTAGAAACTGTTCATGTCAAAGAGATGAGGATAGCAGGAGAAAGCTGATGAAAGTGAACTCTGTGCAGTGGTCGAGCTATGGGAGCAGACCCTGGTCCCCGCTTCCATCAGCCCGAGGTTGGTCGAGCAGGAGAAGTCTGTAGGCCCTGGCCCTGAGGTAGGAACTGAGCAGCTCTAAGGGATTCCTGGGGAGCAGCAGGATAGCTGCTGGGTGTGCCCGAGGCTCATCTGGAAATGTCCGAAAACGGGAACGGTGGGAGGGGCGCCAGGTCTCAGCAGAGACAGGGCCGCGGTCCGTGGCAACTCCACCGACAGAGGGAGCCATTTTTGAAGACATATTTGCAGAAGGTCACCTTCCAGAGTGAAGGGACCAATGGAAAGGTGGGGTGGAGCAGGACAGGAGGGTCAGTCTTAGAGGTCATCTGGGGTGGGGAGGCGCTGCTCCCTCCAGAGAGGGGCCACCCCCAGCTGTGTGTGTCCCTGTAGCCCCCAAGAACATCCATCAGGTCTGTGGTCATGAGACCCTTGCCACATAGAAGAGGGTGTCAGTGCTAGATATCCCGACTCCGCGCAAGAGGCCATTTCCTGGGCGTGTCCCATCCCTGCAGGGGAGAAGCCAGGCACAGCCCTGGTGCGTCCCCACAGCCGGTCAGATCTGCACTGTGGGACAATCACAGTCCAATCAGAAATGGGCAGTTCCAGTCATAAGGGTCTGAGCTTCTCAGGTCTGAAAATGAGACTATTCTAATCCCCGAATGACACAGAGAAGCTTAGGGACATCTTGTGGGCCTTGGGGAAGGAGATGGGAGGGGCAGAGGTGACCACTGCTGGGGGAGGAAGAGCAAGTTCCTCATGCCTTGTTCATAACAAGGTCAGTTCATCCAAACCCGCTAAACAGCGTATTTTCTCCCTGCTGACTTTATTATCTCCATTTCTTGAAGAGTTGGCATTTTAAACGATCCTCATAACATTGAATCTATCTTAATTATAACCTTTCCTCTCCGGGCACAGAGTTGTCTATGAAAGAATTTTCTAAATTTCTTAATTAACCTGCAGTGACTTTATTTTGCCAAAGGTTGTGCTCTGAAACCATTATGAGATATTCTCTATCTGCCACCCTAGAGTAGTTAAAATAATATATAAAAAAATTACATCGTAAAGTGAAAAAAAAAAAAAACCCTTTAGCAATAAATGGCTTGGCTGTGAGATGTCAGAAAGCCTAAGAAAACAGACAACAACTACATTCAGAATTTGAAGTCCTAGGTCCCAGAGATTAATGTTCATAGTCTGCACACATCATTTCCAAAGGAATGTTTCAGAATAAATTGCACTTTTTAAGTCTGCCTCAAAACTAATTTTTGATGATGAGGTTTTTATAAGCAAGCTCTAATTCATTAATATGTGGCTTTTTACTATCTACTTGATCTTTTGAAGACAGCTGTTAATCCTGCCTCCAAACAGAGGAGTTTAATAAGTAAAACTGAGCAGCGGTGCCCTTAGGAGGGAAATGTACCCCTTCCCCAGCTTCCTTTGAGACTTCAGGCCCTCCAGCGGAGGAGGACTTACCTGGATAATGACCAGTCTTCAGGCCCCTCCCCTCCTTGGGTTTCTTCTTTGATCTGGGAGGGAGCCCTGTAGTACCTGTAGATGATCATATATTTTTATCAATTTTATCAAATTGGCCAAACCAAGATAATTTAACTACAGCAGCAAGAACATTCTGTTTTGCCATTCTAACCTGCCCTTTCCAGGACTTTTGTGGGGTCTGCTGGCATTGGGGTGACTATGGGCCTTTAGGGACGTGCCTGTGGCAAAGCTGAGCTAATCTGGGTTGAGGAAGCACAGTTCTGAGGTGCGGGTGGGAACCTGGCTGTTGCTGCCTTTTGGCGTGCTGACCCTGGGGTGGGTCCTGTGGTCACTAGGGCCACATGCCTTGTAACCACCTGAGGCTTGGTGAGCTGGGGGACTGGAAGAGTGGCCCAGCTTCTTTGGGCAGCCCACGCTCTGAGCCTATCTCTACCTGTGAGGCCCCCAAGCCCCCTCTCCTGCAGACCCTTGTGAGGGTGTCTCCAGGTCCTGCCACCAGGCCTGGACTGGCCACACATCTCTCCGACACTTGTCCTCTTAGGCCTTGTCTGCCCCGATTCTTGTCTGGAACAGCCACCCCAGGCATACCAACAGGACATTGCCACTGTCCATGTGTTCCTCTCTGCTTTCTGGAATGGTTCCCAAGGGCACAGATGGGGTGGGGGCAGCCTTGCTCCTTTTGCCTTCAGAGGCCCTCAGAGGAAGTTAGGAGGCTTCTGGTTGCTTCACTCTGAATGTCTCTCCTACTGCCTCCCTCAGGACCAGGTGTAAACCTCTCCCTGTCTCAAGTCAGGACAGCTGATGTTCATGAAGTACTTATTAAGTGTCCAGGAGGGGCAGGTACAATTCTGAGCATGCAACATGTATTAACTCATTTAACCCTTGTATATTTCAAGAGGTGATCTCATGCCCCTTCGTGTGGATGAAGAAACCAAAGTACGGAAATCCAAGTGACTGGGACCACACCAGACACCCCAACCCAGCCCCATCTCTGCACTGCTACCAGCGGCTTGGCCACCACGGCTTGGCTCTAGGCAGTGAGGATAAGACAAGGTGTGTGAGTGGGGTGGGGGGATTCAGACCCATCTCTCTCAAAACAAAAGCCCACATCTCAGGAAGCAGAGGCAGAAGGATCATGAGTTTGAGGCCAGAGGCAGCCTGTGCAAGTTGGGGAGACCCTGTCTCAAGCTAAAGAACAAAAAATGGGCTGGAGGTGAAGCTCCATGGTAGGGCACTTGCAAAGAATGTGCAAGGTCCTGGGTTCAATCCCTAAGTATCACACACACACACCACACACACACACACACACACACACACACACACACACACAAAAGCCTGCCTTTCATGCCTAGAGTTGTACCAAGGGAAGAAGTGTTTCCCTTAGGATCAGAGCCTCGTGGGTGGGAAGGGGAGATTCAGCTCTGACTCGGGGGGAAATAAAACAAATGCACTCACTATTTCCAGCTCAGAGAGCCCTGGGAAAAAATGAGCCCAAGCTGCATTGTGGAATAGTGCATTGTTTTAAATGGTCTGATCTTTTGGAACCCAGGCTAGTTTGGCATGGCATGTGCTGTTTAGCAGCTGTTATAGACTTCTAGATCGTCAGCGCTGGCTTCTTTGACACTGTTTAAGGATGGGTGAGCTTCTTAGAAGTCATTTTAGCTAATGTAAGATGTGTAATTACATCACTGGCTATGAATGGGAGGGTGGCTTAGGTGTGTGTGTTTGGTGGGGAACCCCAAGATGGCTTCCTAGTTGAAAGTATCCCACTGATATGGATGTATATGTATGCATATGTCTCTGTGTGTATGTGCATGTGTCTGTATGTGTATGTGTGTATATGTGTATGTATGTGTGTATACATGTGTATATGTGTGTGTGTATCTGTATATGTGGATGTATGTGATGGCTGAGTGTTTTTTCTTCCTTTATTGGTAAATGTTGGTGGGATACAGAATAATATTGTTGTTGTCAGGGGCTGTTGAGTTGGTGTCCAACTCATAGTGTCCCTACATATAATAGGAAAAACACTATTGTCAGTGCTTATCTGCTATTCATAGAGTTTTCAATGGCTGATTGATTTTTGGGAGTGGGTTGCCAGGTCCTTCTCCCAAGCCTACAGCACCTGGTGTTCCCAGGCGGTCTCCCATCCAAGTACTAACCAGGACTGACCCTGCTTAGCTTCCAAGATCTGATGGAATCGGATGCATGGGGCTACAGCTGCAGGCACACAGAATATTATATCATTGGCCTTTTCCATTATGCAACTAATACATCACTTTTGGTTGCACTTTCATCAACTTACAAGATTTATGGAAACTTTTGACTGTTATGTAGTAAAACTCATATGCATATTTGGGTTATGTTCCCCTATTTTTCCCATGTACTCGTGAAATTGCATCATTCTCTGAGATTATGCTCTCCTCCTTTATTCCTCTACGTTGATTCTCCTCCGCATCCCACCTTCCGCAATCTTTGCTTCCGTTTGTTAGTTCCTTCCGTCCTTCTTTCTACTCTTATATTGTCCCTTCTTTGCTAAGTTTAATTGTTGATTTTTATATATAAACTTATGTATAGGATTTTTTCTTCCTTTAAGGAAGATTCAGCTCCCACATGAGTGAGAACATATGATGTTTTTCTCTTTGAGCTTGTGTTCATTTGCTTAAGATGATGCTCTCTAGTTCCATCCATTTTGCTACAAATGACATTATTTCATTTTTTATTGCTGAGTAGTAGTCCATTGTGTATATGTGGCATATTTTTTTTTTTTTTGCCATTCTTCTGTTCATGGGCACCTTGGTTTATTCCACAACCGTGGTATTGTGAAGAGTGCTGCATTGAATACAGAGATGCAGGTGTCTCTGTGGTGTGATGACTTGTCTCCCTTTCAGTATATTCCCAGTAGATGGCTGAGTTTTTGTCATTAGAAACTCAGCCTTGAAGCCAAAGCTGAAACAGAATAGTGACATAGCAGGCCACTCACTGTAGGGGCCCCTCAGGGTACTCAGTCAGACACTCACAACCCAGACCTGGAGAAGAGCAGCACTGTACGCGCCACCACTGGGCAACTTGGGCTTTGGTAAATGTGAACAGTGACCTGCACAGCCTGCCATTGACACAGCTGCTGAGCTGCTTCTGGATTGAGTAAATGGAGGCACCTGTGAGGGGGGATGGGGTAGGGATAAGGACCCAGGTCCCCTCAACATAGCTGAGCTATAGGGTCCCACCTCTTTTACTTAAGGGAAATTATTTAATTTATTTATTTAAATATGGGAACCCTTTTATTGTTTCAGAAGCAGTATTAGTAAAACAGGTAAGTGGAGAGAATAAAAGAGGGGCTGGAGGTGCAACTCAGTAGTACTGTTGTAGGAGGTTCTCAGGGAGCAGAGAGAGACAGGTCCTAGAATCTGGTGCAAAACCCTGGTCCTTAATCTGGCATACAAAAGAATTTATACCTGACACAGAAGTCATAATAGAGAGTATAGAATAGATTTATTTAAGATAGTATACCTTTAAGGAATTACAGGGAAAACTAAGGCACCTAAAGAAGCTTAGGTAAATCTGCAAAGGAACTTGGAAAAACCTGCATTCCCTGGTTGAATCGGCATATGGATATTTCTATTCCCCAAGGGAAGGTAAAGAAGCCGGAGAGAACAGGGGAGTTTTAGAGGGAAAGGTGCCTTGGATAGACAGAGGATGGGGGGCTGGAGAGAAGGGAGAGGCATGCACATGGTCGCCAGAGAGAGAAGAGTAGAGAGAAGGGAAGAGAGAGAGTTTGTGGAAGGAGAGAGGAAGAAGAGAGTGCAGGCATATGTTCCCTCTAGTTTATTCAGACTAGGGAGCTCCCAGTGTGACATCAGCCCTGGGCATCAGCTCTGTGCCTAGTAAGACATGGGCCTAGGGTCTTTGCTTTGTAAATGGCTCAGGGCTTGGGTAGGGTGTAGAATCCATTTGAAAACATCTTTCTGATGTCCTCAGAAACACACCTGGCTTCTTTATCATGGCGGAACAGCAGGTGCCATTTTCAGTTCTCTTTTCATATCGCCCACTAATGCCTAAGCCAACCTGCCTATCAGTATGGCACTTGCCCACCATGTGCCAGGCCCTGGGTTTCTGTCTCTCTCTCTCTCTCTCTCACAGACACACACACACACACACACACACACACACACACACACACACACAAAAGAAATAAGGTAGAAACACCAAGTTGACACTGGCACAGATTTCCACTGTTAATGCCTTGGCATAATCCTTTCCATGAATATACACACTTTTATCAAATCGAGATGGTCCTGTCTGTGTTGTTCTGTGACCTGCTTCTCCCAGTGAACAGTCTCCACTCTCTAATGAACTTGCATCTCATCTGCCACCGTTGTATATTCAAATTCCCCTGAGCATTCTCACAGTCCCTTTATTGCCCATGTCTCCCAGCCGGGCTCCAATCTGACTTCACTGGCATCTGGATAAAACGTTGGATTGTCTCACTTAATCTAGAACATTGGGAGGCCTGCATGGTCCCTGCAGAATGTCTCTCTGGGGGTGTCACAGCACGTCCATGGATGGACTTTATTCTTCTACCCCTGCCATTTACAGCCACTGAGCATTCTCTCTAAAGATCAGGAGAGACATTTGTCTGGTACATGTGGCTCTCTTGCTATCTGCACTCAACTTTGCTGTCATGCACTAAGACAAAGCTGTGCATGAGTCCCCCCCACCATCTAGATACCAGCTCCTGGACTTAGATTCTCCTTCTTTTAAATGTTTCTGTGGTTTTTGTTGTTGTTATTGTTGTTATTTTTTAAAGCCTTGTTCTTTGACTTTCTGTTGCAGTTTAACATCCTCTAGAACTACTTTGACACTACCTCACTCAGCTTCATTCTGTCTTTTAAATAGTGAGTAATATTACATAGTATGGCTGCGGGGAGATTTATTTAACATTTCCTTGATCACAGGTAACTTCCATTTTTTAAAACAATATCGCTGTTTTTAAAGTATCTGTAGCTATGTTTTAGCATTTAGTCAGTGCGTTCCCTGGGGGTGGTGTGTCTGGCCTGTTTATCCACATGCTACCCAATCACAAAAGTCCCAAATCAACTGAACCCTACTGAGGGAAGAGAAGATCTCTCTTGTGGGAAAGCGCCTCAGTGCAATGGAAGCATTGCACCCAAGTCCACGACCAGGCAGAGATTACAGAAACCAAGGGATGGACAGGCAGAGCTTCGTAGGCTAAACTAAGATTTTTGAAATATATGGCTTATTAAGTCAATTAAAATACACAGAAAACATGGAGGGGAAAGAGATGGGCCAAGTGTGTAGCTGAGGACAGGGAGCCTAGGTGAAAGAGGCCCCTCCCATGTCCCACCCTTCCTCTATTCCCCCCACGTCACTAGCCTTTCCCAGAGGGGCATGGCTCTGGGACCCAGTACACGATTTCTCTGTCAAGGGCACCTGGCAGAGGCTGCCTGGGGAGGAGCTGTGGAGGCAGAAGGGGCCTCCCAAGTAGATGTGCATGTTGGCCTCATGAACAATGGACCAAGGCCTACTTGGGCCTTTCTCCCTCCCTTCCTCCTCCTCCAAGTTACCCTGTGGTGTTGTTGTTAGGTGCTATTAAGTTAGGTCTGCCTTACGGAGACCCTCATAGAGTTTTCAATGGCTGATTGCTTCGGGTGTGGATTGCCATGCCTTTCTCCTGACCAAGTCACTCTTAGTGCACATGTATTCAGGGTGCCAAAAAGGTAACATTTTCAGAGATGTTATCTCTGTATTACTTTTCTAAGTTGAACTGAGTTATAGTAACAATGTGTAGTTGTTGTTAGGTGCCGTCAAGTCAATGTCTGACTCATAGCAACCCTATGTACAACAGATAAAACACTATTGTCAGTGCTTCTTTGCTATCCATAGGGTTTTCAATGGCAGATTGATATTTGGGAGTGCGTTGCCGGGTCCTTCTCCCAAACCTACAGTATCTGGTGTTCCCAGGCCGTCTCCCATCCAACTACTAACCAGGCCTGACTCTGCTTAGCTTCTGAGATCTGATGAGATCAGATGCCACAGTGGTATGGCTGCAGGCCAATGTGTAGTATGTCTTGTAATTGCAGAAGTCACATGTGATTTGTATCCATCGTTTGTCATTGATATATATTATTACAATTTTTCCTTTCTGAAATGTATGTTTTTTTGCACCTACTGCATCTGCTCCCCTTGCTGTGTCTACACAGTGGCTCCCAGGCTACCATCTCCTTCTTCTTTGCTTCTTTGTGCTTGGAGCCAGAGTCTTGGTATGTGGCTCAGGCTGGACTTGAATCGACCCTCCTGCTTCAGCCTCCCTAATGCGGGATTACAGTCTTGCACCATCACACCGGACGCACTGCTTCTATTTTCATTTTGTTACCAACCAGAACCAGGCCCAGTTTGCCCATCAAGCAGTGTGGCACTCTCTGAAAGGGATTTTTCCAAAAGAGACTTTATTCCTGAGGGGCAAGCATGGGGAGGAGCCAGCGGGTCTGGAATCTGCATCCCCGAGGGTTCCTATGGGAATGAAAGGAGAGTGTGAAGGTGGGCAAAGGCCAGTGGAGGGGAAGAAAGTGAAGTCCGTAGTTGGCGACCTGCGAAGGAAAAATGGGACTTCGCTGCTCTTCGTGGGCACAGGTCAGAAAATAGCCTCGTGACGTGACCCGAGAGTAGGGTTTTCTAGCCCCTGCCTGGACCCTGGAGCAGGCTCAGGGGAGTCAGGTCCGTGGTCGCCACAGTTCGTCCCTCCAGCAAAGCTGGTGGGAGCGAGGAGCAGCTGAGCTCCTGACCTCTGAGGCCGCTGGGTTTCAAGGTCCGCTGGGCAGGGAAGCCTGTGAAGGCGCCCGTGCCCTCACTTCTCCTGTTCCAGTGCCCTCCGCCTTCTCTGCTTGCTTCTCTTACCTTCCGCAGCCGAACTGAGCACCCGGGAACAACCCCGAACAGCCCTGTGAATCCTGCTCCAGCCCTTGCACCCGCCCTTCCAGGAGCCCCCAGCGGGCCTCCCCGCACCCTGTGCCAGCCTGCTCCCTCTCCCCACTGCTCCTGGGTGTGATCCGCCCCTCACAGGGCCGGCCCTGCTCCTCTCCATCAGCTGTGTCTCCCTGCCTTCTTCCCCAATGGTCCCACTTCTTGGTGCACCACAGCCTGAAAGCTGGACAGCAAGCCAAGGGAGGGAGTCCATGGGAAAGAGACAGCTGCAGAGCTCTGTCCTCCCTCCAATGGCCTGTGCCCTCCTCACTTGCTGCTGAGGAGGCAGGCAGTCCTCCTGGGCCTCAGAGCTTAACACAGACAGAACAAGCACGCTTAGCACAGACAGACCAGCCTTTGGAAGGAAGTGACCACATCCATCAGGTAAGCTAAAAATGCTGAATGAATCAGCCTGCTCTTAGCTGCGGTCCTCTCTCACCATGCCACACCCACCGCCTGTGGCTTGGCGCCTCCCAACACTTACGCTTGCCTGTAATATACAAGTACACGCATGCAAAACACATGTACTACATACACATAAAACACACACTGCAGTACACATGTACTACACACGACATAATGCACACAAAATATACAACAGATGTGCAGCACAATACCGTATGCACTGTGTCTGTACACATCACACACAGCCCACAGAACACAAGGGCATGCGCACACATACCCCTTCCTTCTGCTGTGGATGCTGTCACTGAGACTGTGCTAGGAAGGTTGGCTGTCATGTTGTAACCCTGAGGACACAGCGTGAAGAAGCTGCACCAGAACCCCAGTGCTGTGACCTTCTGGGTTTGGCAACTCCAGACCCACCTACTCAGAGTCCTATTCTAAGAGAGCAAAGCTCTGTTTCTTAAGTCGTGTTTTTAGTTAAGTATTTTGCTACTGAAAGCCCAAATAAGCCTACTATATCTCTGAACTAAATTATAAATTTGGAGACCTATGTCTTGGACTACTTTCCATCCTGTTCTGCACCTGAAGGATTCATCTTCTACAGATTAGGTGCCAATGAAATGTTGGCTGCGTAGGCAAGTGAATAAAAGTCATATACAACAGGGTGGGAAAAGATTATGTCATGTGCATGATGCCACAAAAGCAAAAAATTTTTAAATGCATACATAATCATTGGTGTAAATGCTTATATTTAGCAATTTATTTTATCTTTGCAATAGCCCAATGCCAGGTAATATTACTACCATGTTCATTTCAACACAAGGAAGCTGAGATGAAGAGACTTGAAGTAACTTAGCAAAGCTCACCCGGCTAAGTAAGTGGTACCAGGTCTGGGTGCAAAATTGAAGGGAGGCCAAAATATTTGTCATCAAGATAAATAATATTTTTAAATATTTTTAAAACTCAATATTGTTAAAACCACAAAAACACATGAAAAACAAAATGTCAAAATGTAAAGATAGGATCTGACTCTGTGTTTGCACAACCTTGCCAAAGTGCTTTTCTAAAATACTGCATTAAAATATTGTCGGCCTTGGCTGGACATGGTGATGCATAGTTGTAATCCCAGCTACTTAGGAGGGTGAGGCAAGAGTATAGCATGTTCAAGGCCAGGCTGAGCCACATAGTGAGACCCTGTCCCAAAATAAAAATTTTAAAAAGGCTGGAGATGTAGCTCGCTGGTGGAGTACTTGCATAGCATACGGGAAGCCCTGGGTTGAATCTCCAGCCCCAGAATTGTAAAACAAACAACCTAAGCAAACCAAACCAAAACAGAAACAAAAAACTTCTACAGTATCCCTTTAAGTCTTATGCCAAGTGCAGCATTTCCATCTCACCTAGTGCTGGCTCTGGGTGGTGGAGATAGGGTTTGAACACAGACAGCCTGGTCCACCGGGACAAATGATCCCCAAGCCACCTTCGAGGGGTTCCCATTGTGTCAGCAGACCTTGGGAGTGAAGAAAATAGCCATTCACTTGCCTGCACTGGGTAATGTGAAGATACTCGTCCACACAGCAGGCACTTTCTCATTTTTAAAGTTGTGGAATCGGATGGAACAGCAGTGGGCCACCTGCCTCTGTGCACAGTGGGTTACCCCAAGGGGCTGCCAGGGGCTGACCCCAAGACTGCTTCAAAGCCAAGATCCTCCCAAGCCCCTTTAGTATGTTTGTAATGTGTGATAGTGATAAACATATCTAGCACAGACAACTGAAACTTCAGAGACAGAGGCCTGCAATAAAAGGTTCACCTTGGAAAGAAACCAAAGATACACAGAAGAGGTAAACAGAGGCACAGGCTGGGGTGGGGAGGATGGCAGAAGAACAGAGATGGGAGAGGGTAAGAAATGGTGGGGAGCCTAAAGGGGACCCCCCATGGGGATACCTCCATGAACAGAGGACCTGGGACCATAGCATTTTCCATTTGATCTCTATAACAACCCTATAAAGTATGAATGAAGCACGGAGCAGATCACAGGGGTAGGAGCTGGGCTAGATAGCCAAGGTCACCTTGTGGTCAGCTGTGATGCCCAGACCTGCCAGGAGGACAGTATGGGTTTCTCTTCAGAGCTCTGCATGTCAGTGTCTGCAGAGATTCCTATTTTATCATGAGCACCACATTTGGGAAGAAGACTGGGGTTGGAAATCTGTGTCCATCAAAGCCTAGACTGAGGCCCACAAAGCAGATCATCGGCAAAGGAAGGAAGCCCCAAGCCAGCAATGAAGTCCCATAGCACTCAGAAGAAAACATGTCGTCTTAGCTATCTCTCACAGCACTTACTTGAAAGCTCAGCTGATGGCTTGTCTCTTCCTACGGCTCCTAGAAACAGCTGCTAAGTCACCCTTGAGATTACAGGTCCCATCCTGGCCTCTGTTTGACTATCAGTTACAACCATTGTGTGTGTATTTGATTTCTTTACAAATGGTGAAGTTCTTTGAGAACTGAGAATAGATTCCGATGACATGAATAGAAAGAACTTGCTATCTCCCAGGAACTGAGGTTAGGTGACGAGCCCCAGGTCCCACACACATAAGCAACAGAGCCCCAGAGAATCCAGTGTGTGTGTGTGTGTGTGTGTGTGTGTGTGTGTGTGTGTGTGTGTGTGTGTGTGTGTGTCTCCTCATAAGCACTGGCCACACTGCCTCAACTGCGTCTCAAGTGTGACTTTCCTCACACCAGATTAAGTCCCAGAACCGTCTTCACCGCATCGTGCCCTGTCTACATTACCATGAATTTCCTAGTTCACTGTCCTCCTCAGCATTAAGTCTACTATTCCAGGAAATGCTTGGCTGGAACATTGCAGGTACAGGGGTCCCCAAGTTACGATGGTTCTGCTGGTGATATTTTGACCTTACACCACTGCAAAAACAATACTTTGTACTTGAGACGTTGAATTTGGATCTTTTCCCCGCTAGTGCTATGACGTTCATCCTCTCTTGTCATGATGCTGGGCAGCAAGCTGCAGCCACCAGCTGACCCTATGCTGGTGACAGGGAACAACCATTACTCTACAGCATGTGTTGCTAAGCTTAGATGAGTGGCAGGTGTTTGTACAGTTTGGACATAAGATATTTTCAATTTATGAGGTCTTTTAGGACATAATTCCATTAGAAATTGAGAAACATCTGTAACTTTGTCTTTCCAGAATCTTCCAGAAAAGCCCTTTCACTTTTTAATAGAAAATAGTATCAAAGGGATGCATCCCCAAGAGTCATTCTTGCCTCAAAACCATTGCCTTGCTGCATTCAACATTCCTAAACTAGTCCATCATTGTCTTCACTCCATCCTCATCAACCCCCTTTCCATTGAAAGACCCTAAACCAGACTTTAAAACCTCTGTGAGGATTTTGACTTCACCCTTCTGACTCCTCTCCCTCATGGAGAGAGTAAACACAGCTTTATCTGCTTATCAACAGTCCTTTCAGTGATGGCTTAGGGGATTTGCATTTGATAAGACAGAAGGAAAAGAAAAAAAGAGGTACAAGAAAGAAGAGGGACAATGGGAGACATTTCTATAGAGATAGGTAATCAGGTCACAGTGCCTACATGGTACAAGGGACATCTTTGCTCCTGTAGTAGGAGAAATGGTAGTCAGCTACATGCAATTCCAAGAAAGTTGTGAACTTATCCTGCCCATCCTCCAATAGAAGGGAAAGTTACATTTGTAAAGAATGCTCTTTCCATTTCTTTCAGTCTCCTTAGGGGAGAACGTTCACTTCTTCAGAATTCCACAGCCATAGTTCCTTCTTGTTTCAAGATGGTGTCCGGGCAAGGGTGGCTTTCTGAGCCCTCAAGGAAGTGGAGCCCCGGAGCTCTGGGCTATACACCTGGGGCCTCTCTATGTCTCTGTGGGTTCACAGTGATGCCTCAGCAACGTGACTGTTCACTCTGCCACCACCTACTTCTGCTGAGCCACCCTCTTCGTTCAGCTGGCCAGGTACCCCTCTCTGCTGGTTGGGACCCCCTTGCTCTTCAAGGCACACAATGTAACTGTGACCTGCCCTTCCACCCACATCTGGGAGGGTTCACTCTGTTATCTTGGCCTACAGAGTCCGGATTGTTCCCTCACAGTAGCTGCTGGCCTTTCTAGGTCCTCCTCTGGCACATGAGTGGTCTTCCACATCCTCCACAGTCCACACCAGTCTTATGAACTTTCCAGACTTAAAACATCAGTGTTAAGGAGCTGAGGGAAGTGTGGGGAGCTGGACATTTGCTCTGCCATGCCCAACTATGCCACTAACTGCACACAAGTAGGACGCCAGTGTTTGATCAAGAACTCTGGAGCGTTTTCTTCCCAGAATCCTATGGGACAAATGACCTTTGCTCTCGTACCCTTTCAGTCTACTCACATGTCAATTTCCTCCAACATGTCAGCCATGAGAGGAAAGTCAGGCCTGTGTCAGTTTGCCAGGGCTGCCATGACAAAGTGTCACAGTTTGAGTGGCTTAAACAACAGAAATTGATTTCCTCATATTTCAGGAAGTTATAAGTCTGAGATCAGAGTATCAGCAAGGTTGACTACTTCTAAGGCCTTTCCCTGTGGCTTGTTGATGTCCACCTTCCTCTGTGCCCTCACATCATCTTCTCTCTGTGTGTGTCTCTGCACCTAGATTTCTTCTTATTATAAGGACACCAGTTTATTAGATTAGAACCTATCAGAATGACCTCATTTACCTCAGTCATCTCCTCAGAGGCCCTGTGTCCAAGAACAGTCACATTCGGAGATACTAGGAGGTAGAATTTCAACATATGAATTTGGGGGACACAGACCAGCCGGTATGAGAGTCTTTCCCTGCTATTCCCCACAGGGGAACCAGAAGCTCCAATTGTCCACTTTCCTATCCTTCCTAGATGAACCACCTTCTCTCCTTCCCAAATGACAAAATGGCTGCCATGGGTCCTGGCTTACAGCAGGAAATAGTGAGAAGCCCATTTGTTTAATATTTTCAGAGTCTCCTCCTTGCCTTTCTGTGGAGGTTGAGGATACAGACAGGCCTGACAAACAGAATTGAGGAAAAGAGGTTGATAGGGACTGAACAGCAGGGCCTTTGAGAGTGGATATACCTTAAGATGTGGGCATGACACCTGGGCAGGGCTCTGGGGGATGCAATAGAGACCACTTCCTTCCCATGCACTAGGGAGGAAAGGTGAGCATTTGCTCCCTGGGCTGTCACCACCTGGACCACAGTCACAGGTAAACTGGTAAGACAGGGAGTCTTCACCACACCAGAGAGATAGCCTGGCCTCTCAGACATTCTTCTTAGCATGGGGAGAAGATTTTCAATTGGGCCAAGACTCTATAGTCCTACAGTGGGTTTGTCAAGCTAACATGCTTTCAGATCCCAGTGTTAATATGATCTTTTTTTTTTTTGTATCCTAAGGCTGGTGGAGACTGGGTATAACCAAGTTCTTTGAATTGAATTGAAAAAGAGAAAAAAAGAAAGAGAAGGCGAATGCCTGGCTGACTGACAACATTTTCATGGTTGCTTGTTCTTTCATAAGCAGATTCGGGGCCATTCATCACGTAACTGTTAACCTACTCTCCCTTTCATATCTAATGAAATGTGTTTCTCATGTGGAATTTTTGTAGTTTTAGTTTCTCTAGTAGAGTAGTTGTTAGTATTTCATATGTGCCTCAAGGCAGCTGAACATTCTTCAGAAGTTTTCAAGGTATCTGATAGAGTCTATCAGCTTCTTTTTATTAGCATCTTTACTGCCTCTCTGAATGATTAGAGAGTTCTTTCATAATTGTGCAGAGCAAGAAGTGATAATGAGCCACTCCTAATCAGAAGCCAGCTGACTTGGTGGAAGCCATTTCTGATTTACCCAGTAATGAAGGACCTATGGCTCCCCCTCGTGGCACAAAGTGGGTACTAAGCGCTCATCTTTGCTGACTTAGGAACCCCAGGAAGCACAAATTCAGGTTTCAGCCTCATTTTATTGTGGATTTTTTCAAACAGAATTTTTTGAAATGACAATTATAACTATCAGTCAGAAATAACGTAATATATCACTTATTCTTTTTGTAACGAAAGACTTTATACTGTCATTATTGTTGTTAGGTGCCATTGAGTTGGGTCCAACTCATAACAACCCTCTGTAAAACAGACAAAACATTATCTGACACTGTGCCATGCCCGGCACTATGTCAGTGCATCTCTGCTACTTATAAGGTTTTTGATGACTCATTGTTTTGGATGTGGGCTGCCAGGACATTCTCCCAATTATGTTATCATACATGTATTTAAACAGTCTTAATTTTACAAAGCAACCTCACAGATAAAAGTGAGTTTAATTTTCTCAAAACAAACACTCAACTTATCAAAATACAATCACCAGGGAATATTAAAAGAATACAACATTCTGATATACTGGTGCTAAGAACAAACCATTTTGACTGGATTTTCATAAGAACTTAATTAATATGGTTAAGTAACTGCCACTAATACATTTGGGTGAAATGATAAAATGCCAACAAAGGAACCCCTATCTAATTTTTATTTTCAAAATTTTCTCCAAATCTGAACATGCGTAGAAAAGATTCATGGCATTCATCACTGTCTTCCCTACTTGCTTCATTCACCTAAATGAGAAATTATTCTGCATAATTCTGGCTTCATGTAAAAAAGGAGGAAAACAGACCCCCAGGAGGCTGAAAATTAAGCTGAAAGACTTTAAAAGACCAAAATTACACAGAACCACACACTGCATAGAGAAATAAAATCAATAAAGATTTAATAATGCACGGAAAGCTTGACCAAGAAGAAACCACATCTTTAGACCCTACAAGGTTTTAAATATATGTGTTTAATAACATGTGTTAGTGGTATTTATTTGCAATCTAATTGAAAGCTACTACCAAAGTAAAATAAAAAATGTAAGCCACAGAGAGTTGGTTAACATTTAGAATTAACTCATAATTTTTGGACTCAACAAAATGATCAAAGAGAAGACCAACCCTTGAGCCAGGAAGTGAAACATTCAATGTTGATTGAATTTGCAAACAGAAATACAAATCCAACAAACCAGGTTTAGCTACACAGTTTCTGATATAAATACCTAGAAAATGAGTTTTAAATAAATTAGTTCTCATTAGCAAATCCAATGGGTCAAAAAAATACACTTACTATGTGTATTTTTTGGAATGGGATCCAAGCTTGGAGTATTGGCTACATCTAACTGTGCTTATTTCAGGATATTTATCCTGCCAAAGCCTTTCAAACACCCCAATCCTGGACAGAAAAATGTGTGGAGGTGTGAAAAGCTCATCATTTCTGTTCAAGAATTAATTCAGAATTAATCCATGTAACCTGGATTTGATGGATGACCTTGGTTTTTTGATTCTGGAATCTTTTTTCTCCCCTGTATATGCTTTAAAAAACTTAACTACAGGGACAAGAAATGGAAGCCAATTTTCCAAAAAGTAGCATCATTTCAATAATTGTACCCCTGTTACCACTGTTAATACCACTGTTAAGGCAGAAATGAAAGGAAAGTAGGGGAGTTGTGAATCTAGCAGTCTGAATAGCATACCCTGACCAATTCTTCCACTTATATAAACTAAATATGCTAGATATGAAAATTATAATGTATTGACAACCAACAAGAAAGTAAAGTATATTCAGGAGCAAAGGACTAAAGGAAAGTAGAACCTGACATAGAAAGTCAATAGGAGGGAGGTTTAGCCCTGAGTGCATCTGCCAAACTCCGAGACTTACTCTTGGTTTCCATGACTGGTCCAAGAAGTGAAATTAATGGGAGACCCCCTGGTATTAAGTGGTACCTCAAAAGGGTACCCATTGGTATCCAGGTGAACTGAGGATACTGATCCCTGATGCCAGGGGACTGCAAGGCTAATTGCCTGGCTCAACTCCTTGGGCTACCAGGTAGTCTTATGCAGTTTGCACCATGAACTTGCTTCCATCTTGGTGGCCCAAAGCATTTCCAAAACATAATTTAATTTATAGTAGTCCAGTTCAGTTATAGTGCATATAGTTTACAGTCTACAATTATACCTGGCAAAAGCAGACCAGCGTTCTCTCTGTAGGTATTTACCTTCATTTGAGACTTCAAAGAATTGCCTCATATAATATGTCAATAAATATTAACACAATGTTAAAAATCACAAGACACATAAGGAATCAAGGCACCATGATGGAAAGAATCAGCAAAAATAAATACAGCAGTATCAGACCCACATGGATGGCAGGTACTGGAATTATCAGATATAGAATATAAATAAGAATGTTTAATAAGTTTTAAAGAATAAAAATGTCTAATAATCTTTTAAGAAATAATAGCAGAAGTTGAAAATAGCAGAAACGATTTAAAAGTAGAAAAAAATTTATGAACAATCTATGTGTACTGACTGACACATTAAAACAATTGCAAGGTTTAGTTGCAGCATAGATAGATAGATAGATAGATAGATAGATGCCTGTGTGTGTGTGTGTGTGTGTGTGTGTGAGAGAGAGAGAGAGAGAGAGAGAATTAGAAAAATTAAAGCTAGTTATGAAGAAATTACTCAGAGTTCAGCACCTGATGCCAAGGGATCAGGAGCTGTGGAGGCTGGAAAGAAAAGGTCTAATGTACGAAGGGACCAAGAGCAATATTTCAAAAGACAATACCTGTAGATAAAAGGCTTCAATTCACAGTTTAATGGAGCTGAACAACTTTGAAGCACAAGTAAAAGAAAAAGAAATCCACTTTTAGTTATATAATAATGAGACAAAGACATAGAAAGGTTTCAAAAAGCTAAGGATAAAATATAGATTAGCAACAATTGAACGGCATTTAGTCTGAGATCTGATTTCTCATTACAACTGTGGGAGCCCCAAGATAGTGAAATAAGATTTATTTTTGCAGACCTTAGAGAAAACAGATGTCAGTGTGAACTGTATTCTTAGCAAAAAATATCTGTCAGAAACAAATGTAGAATAAAATCATTTTTGAGTCAATAAAAATAGAATTTTCCAGCCACCAAACTTTGTTAAGGAAATTTTGAAGGATGTGTTTCATGAAAAGGAAAGTGACCCCCCCCCCATGTGGAACTGAGATGAAAGTATGAATGCTGGGAAATAATATGCAAGCACTGATTATCTACAACAATATCAATAAATCCTGTAGGATCAAACAAAACCAAGGAAGAACAAAGCTGCACTACAAAAGGAAATCAAAATTACAGTGCTTCAAATCTCTTGAATATTTAGGAAAACTATGAAGGTATTATATTGGACAGTTTTCCATCACTATAATGAAATTCCTGAGACAATTAGCTCATAAGGACAAAAGGGTTATTTTGGCTCATGGTCTTGGAAATTCCAGTCCAACATCAGGTGATCCCATGGTTTTGAGGCTCTCACAGAATCATCGTGGCAAGAACACATGGTAGAGCAAAACCACTCACATCACAAGACAGGGAGTAAAGAGGAAAATAAAAGTCCGAGGTCCCACAGTCTCCTTTGAGGGCACACCCTCAATGACCAAAGGACCTCTCGCCAGGCTCCACCTAAAGATTCCACCAACTCCCAGTACACCACCCTGGGGACCAAGCCTTTAACACATGGCCTTTCTGGAGACAAATATCCTAACCACAGCAGACATTGATTATCTTTAAATTTTCTTAGATTAAATTCTCATATTAAATGCTCATGTTACATGCCAAAGACTCCACAATTTCTTTTTCTTTCTTTCCTGTTCTTTTTTCTTTTTCTTTTCTTAACTTTTCCTTCCTTCCTTTCTTCCTTCCTTCCCTTTCTTTTCTTTCTTTTCCTTTTTCCCTCCCTCCCTTTTTCTTTCTTCCTTTCTTTTCTTTCTTTTCTTTCTTTCATTTTCTCTTTCTCTGTTTCTCTCCTCCCTCCCTCCCTCCTTCTCTCTCTTTCTTTCTTTCTTTCTTTCTTTTTCTTACTTTCTTCTTTCTTTTTTTGCAGTGCTGGGGATCCAACCTAAGAATGTTAAACAGGCATTCTACCAACTGAGCTAACCCCCTAGCCCTAACTGCACAATTCTTTTTTTTTTTTTTTTTTTTTGTGGTACTGGGGGTTGATCCCGGGGCCTCACGCCTGCATGCTTTGCAAGTGCTGAACGACTGAGCTGCACCCTCAGCCCCTTTATTTTTTTTCCTTACTTCCTGAGACAGGGTCTCGCTAAATTACATAGACTTCCTCTGGTCTCGGACTTGCAATCCTCCTGGCTCCGCCTCCCAAGCCACTGGGATTAGAGACGTGTGCCACCACGCCCAGCTAACGCCACAATTCTTGACCTTAGTCCAGGCCTCTTCCCTACCACCCATATTCATATATTGGGCTGCTTACTTGACATCTCCATTTGCACATCTATTAGACCATTCAAACTTGCCATGTCCTACACTCCTCATCGACCTTCCTCTGTCAAAAAACAATAAACAACAATGAACAGAACTGAACTTTGCTCCACTTACAGGCTTTCCCGTCTTATTTGCTCATAATTCCATCTTTCTGCTTGCTCAATCCAACCTCCTCTTTCACAGTCCAGCAGGGTGGGTGACTGTCTAAAAACGCTTTCCAGACCACTTCTCCCAGCTCCCTGCTCTCACTTCCTGCTGTGAGTCACCTTCTCATCTCACCTAGATGGCTGCAACTGGTTCCTAGCTACCTTCCCATTTCCACCATTGACCTTGACCCTATTTTTCTTACTGCCTCCCCAGTAGCCACCATTCTGGTCTCTGCCTCCATGAGTTTGATTGACTTCGATTCTACATCTAAGTGAGAATGTGTGGTACTTGTCTTTCTGTCCCTGACTTATCAGAGCTTCCTCAAAATATAAAAATAGAATTATTATTTAATCTTGAGATCCCACTTGGGGTTATTTTTTACAAATTTTGAAATCAGCATGTTGAAGCAAGTTCTGGTCTCCCAAGGTTATCGTGGCATTACTTACCATAGCCAAGTAATGACATCAACCTAAGTGTCCATCAGCTGGTGACTAGAGAAAGAGAATGTGGTACATATAGACAATGCTATACTATTCAGACTTTAACAAGAAGGAAATATTTTCTTTTTTAAAAAAATTATTAATGTGTAGTAATTATATAAAATAGTGGGTTTCGGTGTGACAATTCATACACATCTGTAATGTACTTTGGTCATATTTACCCCCATTCTTTCTCTTGTCCCCCCTTCCCCTGTCCCCCTGCCTCTTCCCTAATAGTTCATCTTCTACTTTCATTTCTTCTTTTAAAGTCTTGATTCTGCATATGAGAGAAAATATAGTATTTGTCTTTCTGAGTCTGGCTTATTTTGCTTACCATGACTCTTTCCAATTTTCCTGCAAAAGACATGGTTTCATAATCCTGTCATTTGTGGCAACATACATGAATTGGAGGGGGTTTCTTAAAGATGAAAGTTTCAGTCAACTAGGAAGATACAATAATTTAAGATCCTATGCCTCTTGTACAACTATTTTTAAAAGTTGACACAACTAAAAATGCATACTTTTCTCAGGAGATGATAAACAGAAAAAAGTAATGATATAGAAAATGTGTACATGATGAAATGAGTAACTTAAACACATATATTCATATAAAATGCTAAATGCAACAGTGGTGGACTATAAATTATTTTCAAGTATATGAGGACATTTATAAATTTGACCATATATTGAGCTACAAAGCAAATCCTCAAATTTGGAGTAGGTTGAAACCACATAAAACATATTTTATGGCTATAATGTAATTATGTTAATGAATTAAAAAAGCATAACTTTAAAAACCTTTTTTTGACAACTCAGGTCAAATAAGACATCATAACAAAAATTAGAAAATATTTCTAGCTAAACAACAGTGAAAATCATCTATTATTAATATTTGTGATATACAGTTGAAGCAATAATACTTACAGGTAAATTTATAGCTTAAAACCAATATATTATGAGGGAAACATAAAATTCAATGACCTAGCATCCATTTCAAGAAAATAGAAAGAGAATGGAGAAATAAAACCCCAAAGGAGAAGAAAGGAATCCACAAAAAGGCAATAACTATAAAATAGAAACAAATATGTGACAGAGGATCCACAAAGCTAAATGTTGATCTTTGAAAAGATTAATAATCTGATGAAATCAATGAATATATGAGGAAAAGTATGGAAAATTACCATCATAAATGTAAGCAGAGGCTTATATTTGTCTGGGTCCTTCAAGAATCAGATGGCAAACTGGGGCACTGGTGCACACCTGTGATCCCAGCCACTTGGGAGGCTGAGGCAGGAGAATCACAAGTTCAAGGCCAGAGGCAGCCTGTGTAACTTAGTAAGATCCAGTCTCAAAATTGTTGTTGTTGTTGTTAGGTGCCGTCGAGTTGGTATCAGTCTCATAGAGACCCTCATAGGGTTTTCAATGGCGACTGTATCGGGATTGCCTTGGGAGTGGATTGCCAGGCCCTTCTCCCATTTTTGCGGTGCTGGGAATTGAACTGGAGACCTCAGAGACTGCAGCGCAGAGCTCTACCAGCTGAGCTAAATCCCAGCCCAGTCTCAAAATAAAGATTTTAAAAAGGGGCTGGGAACGGAGGTCAGTGGTAGAGTTCTTGCAAAGCCTCTGTGCCACCCTTGGTTCAACTGCCTAGTACAAAAAACATTTAAAAAATAAAAATGTCAGATGCCAAAGTTCCATGTGCAAGAAAAGTGTTAGGGGAAAAATCTGAGAGAAAATGGGGTTGGGGAAGCTGGGAAAGCATGGCCGTTGCAGCCTCTGGGGAACAGCAGGAGAGATGGAAAGAAAGAATTTGGATGGAGCCCATCAGGCAGGTCTAATGGAAGTTTGAGAAGCCCATTAAGATGTCCCGAGGTCAGAGCTGCCCCTCTAAAGAGCCCGCTTTCTCCTGGGGTGAGCGGCCTTAGCACCCTGGCAAGCTCAGTCATCAGCACAGCAGCCCCTGGAGAGGGGTCCGGTGGGGAGGGTGGGGGCACTGCCATTCAGAGCGCCCTGGTGGGGTGCTGGATAATGAGCATGGTCTGAGGAAGCCCACCACTCACACTGCCCACACCCTTGTCTGCACGGGCTCAGAGGGAGCTCCCTGGCTGCCCCAAGGAGGCTGTACCCTTGGCAGCCACCCCCTCTCAGGCCAGGATGGCCCCATGTCTCTGTTCATAGTCCTGACGGCAGCTGAGGACGCGAAGGTGTTCACGTGGCCTGTGTTCCATGTGCTTCTTCTGGCCCGTGGTTGGCCCCTGCCCTCGCTCCTCTTGACGATCGACCATTCCTCTCCTTGCCTGCTTGTCTGTGATGGTTCCATTGGACCCTTGCTCTGTTCCCCTACCTGAGAGTGTCACAAACAGCAATGTGCATCATTCTCAATGGCATGATTTGAGCAAATAAAACAAGTCACAACAAAATACATACAGTATGATTCCATTTTTACATGAAGTTTAAAAGCAGGCAGCACTTCATGGCATAACATTTAGGGGTATGAGCATCCATAGTAAAACTAGGCAGAAAAGCATGGGAATTACCAACCAGAAGGGTAAGATAGTGATTCCTGCCAAGTGAAGAGAGGGAGTGATAGGACTCATGAGGGACACACATGGGACTTTTGTGGTCATGACAGTGTGCCATTTCTTAAACCAAACTGTGGATACACAGTTTGGAGCTGCATGCATATTCTTTTCCCTTACACCTCTGTGTGTCTGCTTAATATTATTGAATTGCCAGGATGAGATGTTTTAGTGATCCACAAACGTGAGTACAACATAGTACTGCCCTCAGGTATTAACTTTCCAGCAAAGGAAAGAGATGTGTCCTTAAATGATGAAGCAAACAAGAAACTTGTGTATTGCTATCCTCTGAATGCACCCACCAAAGTTCATGTTTTGGAAACAATTCCCAAAGCAGCAGTGTTGGCCTGTGGGGCCCAATAAGAGGTGATTTAGTCACAAGGGCTCTGTCTTCACAAATGGACTGTTGTTATGACAGATTGCTGTTGTTAGGTACCATTGAGTCATGTACGATTCATAGCAACCCTCATACGGTTTTCAATGGCTGTTTTGGGATTGCCTTGGGAGTGGATTGCCATGTCCTTCTCCCATTTGGTGGTGCTGGGAATTGAACTTGGTACCTCAGAGACTGCAGAGTGGCGTTCTACCAACTGAGCTAAATCCCAGCCCGTTATCACAGGAGTGGGCTGGTTATTGCCAACATGAGATTGGTATAAAAGTGCTCCCTTCTTGCTCTTTCTTCTCTCTCACACATGAGCTCTCCTGCCCTTCTACCTTCTGCCATGGGATGACGAAGCCTTGATACTGGAGCTCCCAGCTTCCGTGACAAATACATTCCTTTGCTTTGTAAATTCCCCAGGCCGGGGTATTCAGTTGTTGTGTTGTCAGGTGCCATCAAGTCACATCTGACTCATAGGGACCCTAAGAACAGCAGAACGATACATTACCTACTCTTGTGCCATGCCCACAATCTGTTTATGTTTTAGCCATTGTTGCAGCCACTATGTTTTTTCTCATTTTGAGTTGTGCCATATCAGCAAAAGGAGGTCCCAGGGACTTTATTTCATTTGTGTCATTAAGGTCGACTCTACTTTGAAGGAGCAACCTTTCCCCAGTCTTTTCTTGAATGCCTTCCAGCTTGGGGGGCTCATTTTCTTCTACTATATTTGACTGTGTTTCTCTGCTCTTCATAGGGTTTTCAATGGCTAAATCTTTCAGGAGTGGGCTGCCAGGTCCTTCCCCATAGTTGGTCTTAGTCTGGAAGCTCAGCTGAAAACTGTCCACCATGGGTGGTCTTTTTGGTACCTGAAACACCGGTGGCATAGCTTTCAGCATCACAGCAACACGCAAGCTCCCCCACAGCACGATGAGCTAACAGACAAGTGAGGGTAGTATTCAGTTACACTCACATAAAACAGACTAAGATACATACTGAATAATGTGATGAGGAAGAGGACAGAGAGCTTAAGGGACTCAGGAAATGGCCAGAGGAGAGTCATACAAGATTTGAAATGGAGCAGTGGGGTCTGGAGATGCTGGGAAAATTCTGGTGGAGAGACACCTGGGCAAGGCAGGCGCTGGGGCCAGAGTCAGGGGAGGTGGTGGTAACAGAAATGAGGGAGCATTCCAGTTTGTCCAGGAAAGAGAAAATGTTACTGCAGACAGAATGCCATCTGAAAACACATACAGGGAGTGAAATTTGTGTTTGGCTTAGAAATTTTGAGAGTAACAGTTGAAAATAGAAAATTGAAAACAAAAGCAAGAATTTCAGTGACAATCTACACATTTCTTCATTCCTTAGAAAAACTTGTACTGAAAGACTAATACCAGTCTACACTTAAACATTCTTGTTGTTGATAGGCAGGTGCCATCAAGTCAGACTCATAATGAACTTAAGTACAACAGAATGAAATAGTCCCCAACACTGTGCTAGGCACATGATACTTTTATGTTTGAGCTCATTGTTGCAGTCACTATGTCAATCTATCTAGTGGAGGGTCTTCCTTTTTTCATTGACCTGCCACTCTCTCAAATGTGATGTCCTGCTCCAGGGATAAGTCCCTCCTGATAACATGTCCAAAATATGTCATACATAGTCTAGCCCTCCTTTGCTTCCAGGGAGCATTCTGGTTGCATTTCTTCTAGGACAGATCTGTTGGTTCTTTTGGCAGTCCATGGCATATTCAATATTCATCTCCAGCACCATAATTCAAAAGCATCAGTCTTCTCCTGTCTCTATTATTCAACATCCAGCTTTCATAAGCATATGATGCAACTGAAAATACCATGGCAAGAGCCAGGCACACCTTTGTCTTCATTGTGACATCTTTATTTTTCAAGACTTTAAAGTGGTCTTTTGCAACAGTTTTCCCCAACACAATGCGTCTTTTGATTTTGACTGCTGCTTCTGTGGGTGTTGATTATGGAACCAAGACTCCTGGCTTGTTAGGCGGGAAGCAGGAAGTGGAAAGCAGTGGGTATTTTTGTGGGTGCCTGAATCTTACTATGCAGGTCTTGGAACTGGAGGAGCAATCTATATCCTTCACTAGCTGTTAGACATTTTAGATTAAAGGAAAAATAAAAAATATTCAGAGAAAACATCTCTCTTGTAACAAGGTCATGACAAGGAATTGAGAATTTCTAAGGAGAGCCTGTCCTCACAGAGAGGACTCCTTTTATGGACTCCTGCCCTCTAGTGGGAATTGCATGTGCCTCATTACCCAGTGTTCATTCCTTGAGTTCTAGAGATTTACTGTGTTACCCGCCATGATCAATACATGAGCCAATCTCACATCAGCGTGGCACAGTGAAACTTGCTTTGCATTTTGTGATTGAAACCTCCCCCAAGCTGCTGCTTCTGTCTTTGGTTTTAGTCCAGATCTAGAAAGCCATTATAGTACAATGATCTTGGAGATTTATTGGTTGACTTTGGGCTGATGAAAACACAGTCTCCAACAGGGCAATTCCAGCATTTACCATGAGCCCTGTAACTCAGCAGAGCAGTGGCCGTAAATGCTCCAAACCTCAGAAAGCCGGAAGTGTAATTGGACTTGGACCAGTTCTCCTCTTTAAGTGAGTATCATTCTCTAAACATGGAAATAGCACTCTTTGACCTCCTGAGTCCACAGGGTTGCTATGAAATCAGAAAATGAAAGCAGTATTTGTTTGTAAACTTAAAGGTTTCATTAAAAATGTAAATTTTTAAAAATTAACTCAGGGGATGAATTTACTTTTCAAAAAGTGTTATAGAAATACGATCAACAGATAATCGACTGCACATGCCTAAAATGTATAATTTGATGAGATTTGACACATGTGCAGTCAGCATAATGAACATTCCCCAAATCCCCAAAGTGTCTTCTCAAGACCCCGAGAGTCCCCTCTGCCTCTCCTGATTAAAATATCCTCAGCAAACCATGATTTCCCGCCTGTCACTAAGGATTAGTTTGAATATTCAAGAATGTAATGCAAATAGAATAATGGAGTACATACTCTTTTTTTGTGGCCTGGCTTCTTTCATTCGGCATAATTATTTTGAGATTTCTCCATGTTTCTGCATGTAAATGCAATTTGCTCCTTTTCATGACTACATAGTATTCCATTGTATGAATAGACTATAATTTGCTTCTCCTTTCATTGTTAGCAGATATTTGACTTGTTTCCAGTTTTTGCTTATTACACATAATATGCCATAAATTTTACCTTGTGAGGTATTGCCTAATTTGTGTTACTATAAATGCTCTTGAGCTTTGTCTGGAATGCCATTTAGTTGCTTGGAAATAGTTTAGTCCTTTTGTAGCTTGTTTTAATCTTTCTGGACGGGCCAAGCGGACTCAGTTTTCAAGTTTTCCTGTGGCTGAGGCCATAACAGGCTCTCCCTAGCATAGTGAGAAACGGAGGCTTCACCCTCTGGACACAAACACGTGTGGGTCTATGTTAGCCAGAGTGAGTGTCCACCATACCACTGTGGGTACTTTCCTCCTGCCCTTGTGTAGATTCTTCACACACAGGCTGGAGGGGACGCCTTCACAGAACCCTAGAACACTCTCTGGGAATGTAGGCCTCACTTCTTAGGTTCTCTGAACTGTAAACCCCAGCTTCCTGGGGCTCCACATATTCCCAGCCTCATCTTTTGAATCCAGGGAGCCTCCAAGCAGCAAGCTGGACAACGGCAAGCCTCACCTGGTCTGTGTTCTCTGCTATGTCAGGAATCACGGTCCTGTACTACCCCCTGTAGGAACTGACCCAAAACCATTGCTGCGTGTGTTTTGTCCTGGTTTAAACACCCCACTAGACATGAAAGTCCCACAGTTACTGTTTATGCCAATTCTTACGTGTCTTTTTCTTTTCTTTTCTTTTCTTTTTTTCTTTTTCTTTTTTTTTTTTTTTTTTTTTTTTTTTTTTTTTTTTTTTTTTTTTTTTTTTTTTGATTCTGCCTTTCTTATTTTGAAGGCCAAGGAAATGAACAGACAGAGAAGCAAAGAAAGAAAGAAAACACCCATACAAGAAAACACAAAACAAAAGCCAGGAGGAACAGCCTTCTTCTGTTTATAGAGGGTTTTCCGTAACCCACTGGACTCCCCTGCTCCACATCCCCACAGAAAACCGTGGACTGCGTGGACAAAGTGATGAAGCAATTCGCTGCCTCCATGTTGGGATGATTTTACAAAAAATGACTCCTCTCCTCTTCCCAGGTCTCCCAAACCTGCTGACGCTTTATTTACAGTGGACAGGCGGGCAGCCACGCGGCCCTGTCAGAGCAGCGTGTGCCCTCGCAGGAGCGCTCCCTGCTACAACACTTGGGTCACACGTTGGCTGCACAGTGAGAGGCTGAAGCAGGGAGCGTCAAGGAAATGTCAGCCTGCGATGGGTGTGAAGCCCGTCGGCTTCTCCACCCACTGGAACGCACAGTACTCTAAATTGAGTTGTCATTCACAACCCTAACAAATGTTTCATCACAAGGTGCTCCCAGCTTTGATTGGGACTCTGGCAACCTCTACAGACTCCACATCTGATCCGAGTTAATCCTTAGACTTCTGCTTATTTTAGGAAATGCCAACCTGAATCAAATAGGAATCTCTCCTGCACAGAAGCCTAGAAACAGAAAGGGCTCCATGTTGCCCAGAGAGGTGGGTTATGAAGCCCTAGCACGCAACCCAGGTGACAGAGAAAACTGGGACGTGGTGTAGAGAGAGCAGAGAGAGCCACTGACCAGTCTGCAGCCAGGGACAGGCTGCCAAGTGCACAGAGGCCAACTCTTCCCTTCTGCCCGTCCACCCCGGTACCGTCAGGACACAGGGACCTCTCTGTCTCCCTCTTGAGGCTGAGACTGGGGCCTGGCCTGTACTCAGTTCATGCTATTTTAAATTATTTAAACAAGATGCCAGAGGGATGGCTCTTTCACACACAAGCACACACACACACTCACACAGATGCACACACATCATACACACGTGCAACACACCCACATACGTGCGGGCACACACATGCTTTCACAGCGTTGCTTAAGAGTAACCCGGATGATTCCTCCCCCGCCCCTCCCCCACATCTTCCATATGTCTGTCCTCTCTTTGTCCCCTGAGCCAATCCAGAGGCCTTGTCTGAATTCAGGCTAAAGCCCTGGGGAGCGCTGTCAGCTTTAGGGAACACTGGGCAGTGGAGGTATAGGAGGAGCCCCCAAAACGTGCTTCTCAGTGAACAATGCGCAGGCCCTACCCAGACATGGCCGTGCTCCAGAGTCACAGCCCAGCTGTATCTTTCCGCTTTCCCGCTCTTTGGCCATCCCCGCTCGCCCTGAGACTGCTCCACAGAGAGAGCCTGGAGTCCCCGCTTTCTAGCTCGGGAGGAAATTCACCATTGTGCTAGCAGCTCTTCCCCAAACTTGTCACCCTTGCTCAGCCCCAGCGACAGGTTCCCAGGCCCTTCTGAGGCTGGTTGGGGCCAGCTTTTGTTACCGGTCCTCCCCTTTGAAACCGGCTCTCAATCCAAGACTCTCACAGGGCTCTTCTCAAACACATCCAGGGGATTTTCCCAAAGGGAACGCTGAGAGAAAGAATCTTCTCCATGATTTTACACTAACGCTGAGAGGGCAAGGGCACAGCACTGTGGCCGGGGGTGGCCAGAGAGGGCCTTGAGTTTGAGGAGAAGCTATGAGTGGAGTCGAAGCTTCGTGCGTGACTGAGCCTGTGGGATGGGGAGAGAAGAGGCCATTTCAAGCTATCCGGAGCCTCCACGCTGTTCGCCTAGTAACCCTTCCTAAGTCCAAGCACCACGGAGAGAGGTGGGGCATGTCAGCATGTGCGCTGGCTCTTTGGATTTCTGAGTTGGTGGGGAAGATGTGGAGCCCTGCCTTGCTGTGTCTACCCAGTGTAGACCACATGGGAGAGACAGCACAGAGGTGGGGCTGTGCATGGTCCAGTAGAGGCTGCTGCAGTATGGATGTGGTGGGTGGCCCCAAAGGTTTGTGCACTGTAGCCCTGGTGTCCAGTGTGGTGATGTTAAGGGGTGGAGCCCTCAAGAATTGGAGCCTCATGGAACGTGATTTGGTCACGGAGCGCAGACATCATAAGAGATTAATGCAGGTATTGCAGCAGACTGAGCTAGTTCTCAGGAGAGTGGGTTGCTATAAAGTGGGTCCACTTCACACACTTGGGCCTTTGCTCTTCCTTTCTGCTTCTCCAAGGTGTCACAACACAGCCAGAGGGGCCATTGTTAGAGGACAGACAGATGGGGCCCACCATTGTGGACTTTAAGTCTCCTGAACTGTGAACTAAATAGGACTCTTTTCTTTATAAAGTACTCAACCTTGGGGATTTTGTTATAGCAACAGAGAATGGACTAATGCAGTGGCCACTGGATTAAAAACAAGTATGCTGGAATACCTGTTACAGGCAAAGTTGAATTCATTAATGTCTCCTGGAGTGTCAAAGTATAAGCCATAGAGTCCCAAGTTGATACAAGTCAGTTATAAATTTCATAAAACAAAATTCGCCAATTGTGAATTCCCATGATTGTGGTCATCTCTACCACAATCATGATATAAAATATCTATATCACCCCCAAATGTTTCTTTTTCCCCATCTTTAGCCAATCTTCTTCCTCCACACCCTGGGCCCTGGCAATTATCAACCTGCTTTCAATCACAACAGCCATCCCTTTTCTAGGATAAGTGGAATCACACTGCCTTTCATGTCTACTTTATTTCATTTAACATAATGCTTTTGATGTTTATCCACCTTAATTTGACAGCTCTGCAAATGATGAATTAAATGGTCCAAGTATTAGTGGTGAGGAAATCAGATAGGAGGTGGTAGCAATGTTCTAGGTGGGAGATAAGAAGGATGTCTGAACCAGTGTGCCCAGGGAATGATAGAAAGGACAGAGAAAGGAAGGAAGGGGGAAGAAAGGAGGGAGGGAAGGAAGGAAGGAAGAAAAGAAGGCAGGAAGGAAGGAAGAAAGAAAGGAAAGAAGGACTGAAGGATTTAGAGAAAGAAGGTTCTAATAATTGATGGGGTAGAGGGCAACAGAGAGGGAAGAGTAAAGAATGGTTCCGTTTTCCAGCTTCTGTTACTGGTAAAATGATAACAAACAAACAAACAAATCAAAACCAAAACCACAATAACAAAAAGAAATCTGGGCTTAGAGAGAAGAGGAAAAGGAGTTCAATTTTAAATACATTCACTTTGAAATGCTCTTGTCACATTTAAGTGGACAGGTAAAACAGAGCTAGCCAGACATGGTGGCTCACACCTGTGATCCTGCTGACTCTGGAGGTGGAGGCAGGAGGATGGCAGGCTTGAGGCTGGAGGAACTCTGAGTTACTTAGCGAGACCCTGTCTCAAGATAAAAAAAAAGGGGGGCTGGGGGTGCAGTTCAGTGGTACAGCACTTGCAAAGCATGTGCGAGGCCCTGGGTTCAGCCCCCATTCACTGCAAAACAAAAAAAAACCCAGAGAGCTTACAATATGGTCTTGAGGCTCTAGAGATGGCCAGAGTGTGGCTGCCTTTCAGAATCATGCAGTGCTGAGGATGCAACCCAGGGATGAAACAGGTAAAGAAGAGGCTGGGAGCACTTATTTCAATAAGGCCACATGTTAGGATGGGAAGATCAAAATGACTTGTGGAAAAACAAGTTTGCAGAGAATGAAGAGGATTGGTGTAGTGATAACTGTCTAGGAGGAGGGAGAATCTACATCACCAGATACCAATGAGAATGAGTCCCAAGGCACTAGGTGAGGCAGCCTGAAAATAGGGCTGCCCCGAGATGTCGGGCTAAAATGGAGTTGTTGGTAGGGGCACAAACTGCAGCCAGCTTTAAAAAACATATTTTATTTGCTATAAGCATGTGTCAATTGTACACATCAACGGGGTTCAATGTGATATTTCAACATAAGTACACGGGGCATGCTAACTGAATCTAGTTTCACTCTATCCACCTCCCCCTTATCAACTTCTTGTAATCATTATTCTACACTCGGATTGACTTTTTTAGCTTCCATGTATGAAAGAGAACATGAGGTATTTTTGTTTCAATGTCAGCCTTATTTTGTTTAACATAATCTCCTCCAATTTCATCCATTTTGCTCCAAATGGCAGGATTTCTTCCTTCTTTATGCTTGAATAGTATTCCATTGTTTATTACTAGCTTTATAGGCCCAATAGTTCACTGGTTAAGTAGGATGTATCTGTAGGAGGCTAAGCCAAAAAGTAAACTTTGACAAAATAGCTCTTATATTCACTCTCAAAAAGCAAACATTCATGCCACAAGCTATTTGGTCTCCTTCTGGGTAACACAGAGATAAATGCAATTAAAGAAAAAGTTAGCTGGGTGCTAAGGCGCTTGCCTATAACCTCAGTGACTTGGGAGACAGAGGTAAGAGGATCTTGAGTTTGAGGCCAGGAGCAGCCTGTATAACTTAGTGAGATCCTGACTCGAAATAAAAAATACAAAAGGGGCTAGGGGTGCAGCTCAGTGGGAAAGTGTTTGCCTGGCATGCACAAGGCCCTGGGTTCAACCACCTAGGAAAGAAAGAGAGGAGACAGAGGGGGAGGGGGAGAGAGACAGACACACAGAGAGAGACAGAGAGAAGAAAGGAAGGAAGGAAGGAAGGAAGGAAGGAAGGAAGGAAGGAAGGAAGGAAGGAGAAAGAAAGAAAGAAAGAAAGAAAGAAAGAAAGAAAGAAAGAAAGGAAGAAAGAAAGAAAGAATAAATTAATTGTAGGAATTAAAACAAACAAACTATGAGAGTATACACCAAAATCATGCTGATTGTTTGGTAATAATCCTCACAGTTATTCTGCTCCCATCCTGAATGCTTCCAATTTCCTGAACATGATAGTCTCTCAATCCAAAGTTTCCTCATATGGCTTTGCCAGGAAACTCTGCCTCCACCCCTCACCTAGCTGAATCCCACACCACAGGCTAATCACTATGACCAGTAGAAGCCTCCCCTAACCCTACCAAACTGTGTCACACATACCTATTAATTCTGGCATTCTGTATGTCTTAGACTCATCAAACTGTTGTAACAAAATCCCTTAGACTGGACAATTTACAAACAACAGAAATTTCTTGCTTACAGTTCTGAAGGGTGGGAAGTCTAAAGTCAAAGTACTGGCAATTGAGCACCTGGTGAGACCTGTTGACAGCCTGAACTGAACCACAGATGGCACTATCTAAGTGTCCTCACATAGAGGAAAGGAGGAATGCGCTCTCCTGGGCATCTGTTACAAGGGCGCTAATCCCATTCATGAGAGCTCCACCCTCATGAGCTATCAACTCCCAAGAGGATCTACCTCCTATTATCACCCTGGGAGTTAAGAGTTTGAGGGGACACTAACTATAGTATTTTATGCTATGTATGGTCACATTTTATGTGAGAATCAAATTCTGCAGTTAACCCTTAAGTAAAAATTACATATATATTACCGAATGGTATATAAACTTACACAAATCCATACACTCATGCACACACTTTAATAAATGTGTATTTAATGAGGTTTAATTTAATGCACACAATTTAATAAGTATGTATTTCATAAAATATCAATATGTCCAGCACAGCTCAGTTTTGTTCCCACATTGTAACAGCAATGCCAGAAAGCACAAACCACTGAATTCCATTAATCTATACAATTAATACATGCTAACAACAAAAAACCAAAAACACATGGTAGACTCAAAGCAGGGACCATTGAGTACCAGACTCTCTTTTCTCTCAGCAAGTTGTCCCGAAATTAATTCAGACTTTCCAGTCTATTTGAGAGAAAAATCTCCACTTGACTTCAGCCATAAACATCAACCAGACACAGAGGACGTGGACTTCTCACAGAGAGGGAACACCAAGAGATTTAAAAAATCCACATCATTTTGAATCAGAAGGAAAATGTTTTCTTTTTCATAAATGGTGTTGGGTTACTGCATAGGTATTTGAGAGAGAAAATAAAAACCTAAGTTGAATCCTTACCTCACGTCTAATATATAGAGTTCAGTCGGCTCAAAAATTTAAAGAGTTAAAACTAAAACCCAAATGTGCTAATATGTCAGCCGAAAACATGGAGAAAACTTATTTTGTCTACAAAGAGAAGAAAATCATAGAGAAGTGTGAACCCCAAACACGTAAGTCATAAGAGAAGATGCTGTCATGGCTGTGTCTCCATAGAGATGTGTGTAATAGTTCAGGCTGTCGTGTACTTGGCCTCCCCCTCCCTCTCATTCCTTTTATCCCAAGCAATCTCGCACCAACTCACAAAAAGCATTTGCTTCTCAGGGATTTTCAGGGCACCAGAGATCAAAGGCAGGGAAAAGCTGGCAACCCAAGGCCACAGAGAATTGCGCTGACCACTGATCTTGTAGAGTCCAACAGCATGGATGAAACCATTGTTCAAAGGGATTATTTAGGATACTGAGCATCCATTGTCTTGTTCGTAGCCTACACTCCAATGAAATCCATCCGAGTCTAGTATCCCCATCTGCATGTGCAGATCCTTCTTTTCTTTGATAAACTCTGCTTTTCCTCTTCTGCATTCCAGTTTCTAGGCTTATATCATCTGCCATCATATACCCATGTCCTTTCTTCTTCATTTCCATTGCATAAAGTTTTAGAATACTGGCTTTGGACTTGTGCCCTCTTTTTTTCCACCCCAAAGCCCTTAGCTTGCTACTATATAGAATAAAATGAATGAAATATATTAAAAATGACCTTACCAAGTAATGATGTAAAAATCAAATACCAAAAGTGACAAGGTAAATATTACAAAGCGTTACAGCTACTCATCCAAGTGAAAACAGATTGTGATGAGTCACTCATAACACACACACACACACACACACACACACACACACACACAAACACACACACAGCTTTTCCTTGGCTGCTTGGGGTGGGGTGTGGACCTCTGCGTCCAAGGGCAGACCTGCCAGGTAGTGAGCAGTGCCCCACAAAGGGAAGGAGGAGCAGAAGCCTTCCAGCTGCCAGGGCTGGAAAGATGCAAGCTCATGGGAGAACCAGATGTGGCCAGTGGAGAGAGCAAGGCGGGAGGGGGGGGGACACGAGGACCAGGTGGCCTGGGCCTGACAGAGGACTTCACTCTGGAGACCAGAGCAGCTTTCTGCTCATCACATCTGAGCTGCAGTTGGACATTCACATTTATTTTCAGCTGTCCTGTTACCCTTATGTCTTTCCCTGGCTCCTGCAGCAAAACGCCAGCATCTTTTCTATGTGAGGCAAAGGTGTGTGCATGCAAACTCACACGCACCAGAAAATCACGGGGCGCCAGGCTATTACCGTTTCTCAACTACTCCATTGCAATCTTGGCACCAAACATTCAGATTATCAGCAAGAGTTGAACCCTCCCCATCTGCATCCCTGTCCCCCCCCAGGTTGCATTCATTTATAATTAATCACTGAATAAGGCTTCATCTTCAAATATTGCAACAATAACCAAGTTAAAAAAAAAAAAGCATGTCTTTTCATTTAAATTAAAATCATCAGATAATACATCTCTGAGCTAAACATCCTGTCCAGTGAAATGATAGGAACGCAGCTCAATTTAGATTCCTCGTTGCATGTTATGAGGGTCCCCATGACACCATGGGAGGCCATGGCCCTCTCTCTGTTGAAGAGAGAGACTGAGTGGTGGATCCCAACAGGGCCTTGGACCTGGGGAGGTTCAACTTCTGGTTTCACAGCTTTCCTAACACATACTGAGAGCATCTTTATTAAATGCTTTGGAAGTGCCCAACCAGGACCCGTGAGTGTCTCCCACCCCCGGGTCTACCAGGCCTTTTAACCAGCTCAGGCGGCACCTCCTTCAAAGGCCTTTCATCTTGCCTCAGTTCCAGCTCTCTCGGTTCTGTGAAGAAGGAAAGTCTCCCCTTCTGTCGCTAATAAAATGTTGTTGTTAGGTGCCTTTGAGTGCCAACCCATATGGACCCTATGTACAATAGGTGAAACAGTATTATTACTACTTCTCATAGGGTTTTCAATGGCTGATTGTGTTTTTGGAGTGGGTTTCTGGGTCCTTCTCCCAAGCCTACAGCACCTGGTGTTCTCAGGTGGTCTCCCATCCAAGTACTAACCAGACCTGACCCTGCTTAGCTTCTGAGAGCTGAGAGCTGACGGGATTGGACGCCACAGTGCTATGGCTGCAGTGTAAGGCAGTTAAGAATCTGTCAGGCCTTGAACCAAGTGCCAGACAGGCCCTAAATCACTCCTCATGCGGCCCTGAGAGATGGCTGATTTCATCATCTCTGTTTCACACATGAGGAAACCAAGGCCAAGAAAAAGTAAATAACTCACCAATGTACCACAGGGGAGAAAAGTAGAACAAGTGTGAAAACCCAGATTCCTCAAACTCTGAAGCCCTTTCCCTTAACTCTCACTTTACACTAACCTGGCCACACTGCATTTTCCGCTGAGGCATCGCCAGCTTGAGCCAGAAGAGTGATTGATTTTTTTTAAATTGCACCAATTAATAATAGTACCTTAAATCTGTGGAGTGACTTATGGCTTATGCTAAGTACCCAGGTTTTACCCTACTGGACCATTTCCAGGATCTCCTGATGCAAGGGTTCTCTGTTTTGCATTGAGGACCCTGAGGCTCAGCAAGGCTGAGAGACTCGCTGCCCAGGCCATCCCTGGAGGAGGCAGCCTCAACGCCAGGCCTCCTCGCAGCCCAGCAAGTCCTCTGTCCAGCACCCAATGCCATGACACACATTCTGCCGGGCTCCTCTCCTCTCCTGCGAGGAGAAGGGGGTGGGGAAGCGCCATGTGCACACCCAGCATTCCACGTGCCACCCCAATCCTCCCTTTCCTTCCCCAAAAGTGTTTGTGCAGGGACGCTGGCTCCCATCCCTCCTCACGGGCTGACCTCAAGTTCAAGGGAGCTCACACTGATCACCAAACTATATTGATCTATGTCCTGAAGTTTGCAAGCTGAGCCGATTCCCTTTTATTTTGAAGCCTTGATTCTGTTTAAAACAAAATATCCCAAGGGGGTTGGTCTGTAAGGTGTGTTCCGGAAAGTGTCCTGGAGTGGAGGGGGTGCTGCTGAATCAGGATGTGGGGATGGGGTTCAATTGGTTGCCCCCACTGTGCATTGCCGGGGGCATTGCTTGGTAGCGCCCAGTCTGAGAGGCAGTAAGCAGGGCCTGAGAGTTCTTCCAGCTGCCCACACTAGAAGCCCAGCATGAACTGGTGTGTTCTTAGCTGATGTTCAGACATTCAAAATGTTTGGGATTTCGAGAGCAGAATCAACAGTGGGAGAACCCAGCCCTCTGTTAGCTGCTACTGAGAGGCTTGGACTGGTGAATAAGCATTTGCTTGGCACCCAAAAGATAACTGTGAAATGTTTTGTCCGGATTTCATGTAAGGACTTGACTGTGGTTAACCCATGTCAAAAGATGCTTGTTGAGTTGCTGGAAAACAAATCTTTCCTGAATCATCTTGTAAAAAACATGATGCTGTGTCCACTTGTTGCCGAGTGTTGACATAGCCTGATATGGCTTTTGGAGATGGCCACCTTCCCCGTCCCCAGCTCCTAAGCTCACCAGCCTGCCGGCTTGTTTTTTCTCTCTTACTCCCCCTCTCTCCCTCCTTTTCTTTCTCTCCATCTCTGCGTCTCTTTTCTATGTCTCTCCCCTTGCCCCCACCATCTATTTTCTGTTCCAGTCAGTCATTTATTTATTTATTTATTTATTTATTTATTTATTTTCCAGTACTGGGGTTTGAACCCAGGCCGTTACACATGCTAAGCCAGTGCTCTACCACTGAGCTGCATCCTCAGCTCCTTCTAAAACTTTTTATGTTTGAGACTGGATCTCACTAAATTGCACAGGCTGCCTCTGGCCTCCAACCTGTGATCCTCCAGCCTCTGCCTCCCAAATCACAAGGATTATAGGCGTGCTTCATGGCAACCAGCTGTTCTATTCTCTTTCATTCTCTATTCCCCTTTTTGAGAAAATGCCAAAGACTCAGCTTCTATAGACTGTAGGTAAACATGAGAGTTTTATTGTGTCATTGGAGCTAATCTAGATGTTTGACAAAACTGCTGAATCTATTCAGCCTGCAGAATCTCACTCCTGGGATTATGCTAAGACCTGGAATTAGTTAATAAAATTCACCACACTGCAGAAAGTCTATTCAGCCCTCCCAAATTCAAATGATATCCTCAACTTTCTACCTGCCCTCCCCAGCCCACCCTTCCTGGCAGCTGCTTCCAGGCCTGGTGCTGCCCACCCCTGCACACACATCCCAATGCCGCAGTGCCTCACACACAGCAGAAGTGATGGATTACATCAGAGACAGAGAAGTACAAAGCCCAGGTATTACATGTGATAAACAGGCGTGGATCAGGAAAGGGAAAGGAAGAGAAGATGAAGCCAATTCAATTCCTTTGGTGTCCACTGCCTGTTTCCTAATGTCCACCAAGAGTCCCATTGTGCCTGCCCTGATTTCATTTAATTACATTTAAAGGTTGACAAGTCACCCCTGCAAGGGAAGCAGTAAGATGGGGACAATGATGGCAGCATTCTGTTACTGAGAACCGCCTGTGTGCCAGACTCTATGCTAAAAGACACCCCACCCTTTGGATAATTCTCCAGCTTACACAGGCTGCTTCTCTCCCACTGGGTTTGAAAAGAAGTATGTTTTTGGATTGGGAATCAGTTTACAGGGAATTACTTCGAGGAAGTGATGATGGAAAACAGGAGCACTTCTATGTGTGTTAAAACAATCAGTTTTTAAAAACAGAGGAGTAAAAGAATCAGAAATGTGATGTCAGTCCGAGAAGTTCATTGAAATAAAACCTCTCTCATTTGTATGTGAGGCGCGTTCTCCCTCCCGAACCCTCATCTTCCCAAGCTCTTCTCTCCTTTCCACGGAAGCCAATGCAACTCCTCCGGGGACAACTGTCAGAAGGAGGCGATAGATGAGGAAGGTGCTCACACAGCCACAAGCGGCTGTTAGCAGGAGGGTTCTGCCCCCATGGGATGTCAGGTGAGGACAGGTGGAAATTTGCCCAGGCCCTGACTGATGGGAGAATGGGAGTTTTCCCAGAAGACAAAATCTCTGCAGTGTCTAAGCGGCAGGTCCTCTCGTCCAGGTGCACTCTGGGTCTGCAAACGAACTTCCCAGACCTCCCAAGATTTACCAGTAAAGTTTCCTACTTCCCAATACAGGTTCCCCATCAAACAAATTATTGTTGTTAGGTGCCATCGAGTCGGTATCTGACTCATAGCAACCCTATGCACAACAGGGGAAACACTATTGCCAGTGCTTCTCTGCTGTTCATAGGGTTTTCAATGGCGGATTAATTTTTGGGAGTGGGTTGCCGGGCCCATCTCCCAAGCCTACGGTACCTAGTGTTCCCAGGCGGTCTCCCATCCCAGTACTAACCAGGCCTGACCCTGCTTAGCTTCTGAGATCTGATGGGATCGGATGCCACAGGGCTACAGCTGCAGGCCTATGGGAGACGGACCCAGCAACCCACTCCCCTAAAACTCAATCTGCCATTGAAAACCCTATGTACAGCAGAGAAGCACTGACAATAGTGTTTTACCTGTTGTAAATAGGGTCGCTATGAGTCGGATACTGACTCTACAGCTCCTAACAACAACATCAAACAAATTAATCCTTCCAAATTAGAGGAACAGTGTGGCCCAGGTTTCCAAACTAACACGGAGCAGCCTCCTCTCCTCTCCTTTCCTTTCCTTTCCTTTCTTTTCCTTTCCTTCTTTCCTTCCCTTTTCTTCCCTTTTCGTCCCTTTTCTTTCCCTCCCTTCCCCTCCTCTTCCCTCCTCTCTTTACTCTTCCTCTCCTCTCTTCTCTCCTTTTTCCCTCTTTTCTTTCTTTTTTCTTTTTTCTCTTCTCTTTTCCCTCCTTCCATTCTTTCCTCCCCCTCCCATCCTCTTCTGAAGTCTGCTGAGTCACTTCTAAATCTTTTCTCTGGGTTTTCTTATCTTTCTCTTTTTAAAAAAATGGTTCTATATTTTAAAGAAAAAATGTCACATTGTTTAAAGAGAATGATAAAATAACAGCAGAGCACACAACATATTCCATCCTTTGTAGATCAGGTGCTTGACTCCAGTTGCATCCAAACTGACACCACCAGCAGTGAGCGGGTAATAAGAGGCACTGGGTGCATGGAGGGGCAGCGGCTCTGGCGGGAGGTTCTGCCTCATTGTCCCCTCCTTATACCCCACATGGCTTCCAAGTGCCCTCCCCCTCAGGGAAAGGACATGGCAGTGGGGTTGGGATCTTGATGATCAGATGTGTGGAGTGTAAAAGGCACCAGGAGAGGCCTCTGGAGCCCAGTTCTTAACCAGCCTCACCTCTACCTGCTCTACTTGACCTTGAACTGTGCTCTGCATTTTCCCACCCAAGACTCTTTGGCTGCATGGGAGGGTTGGCACAGGTAGCCCTCAGAGCTCAGCCAGCCCAAAACTTCCCCTCTTCCTTCGGTCTCTCATTCAAGCCCAAAGACTAAAGGAAAATGGACCATTTTCTTCTCAGAAATTAAGACACCAACTAAAATAATGAATAGGGAAGGAATCAAAGCCAAATGTCTCTGAAGCCAACCATGCATGTTCTTTATTAGGGAAGAAGGAGGAAGTCATTGGACTCTAAAAAAGTTTCTTCAAAAAGAGGAAAACTGCTGGGCATGGTCACCCACACCAGCACTTGGGAGGTGGATAAAGGAAGATTGCAAGTTCAAGGCCAGCCTCCAACCAGATGTGGCCACAGGAATAGTTTTTATTTTCTCCACCTGCCTCCTCCACTCTATTTTACCATCCAACTGCTCAGACCCAGGCTCAATGCCCAGCAGCACAAAATCAGGAGAAGGCTAAGGCAACCCATTCCCAAAGCAATCCTGAAATAATCAGCCATTGAAAACCCTATGAGGGTCCCTAAGAGTCAGACTGGACTCTATGGCACCTAACAACAAACAAGGCTTCTCAAAGGCACCCTGGTAAATCCCTCCTTCTCTTACACATTACAGGCACCAAAGTCTGTCACATCAGTCTAAACCTTCAGCTCCTGTCTTCTAGCTCCCTCTGCTCCATGATTTTTACAACTTCTCACTGACAGAACAGCTTTAACTTATCCACAGTTCACCTATGACACTTTCCTTTTATGTTCCATTACTTAAAAAAAAAATTCTTTTAAACACTTCAATTTGAAATAATTTTAGACTTAGAGAAAAATCTCAGAATGGTACAGTTCCTTATATGCTCAACCTAGAATTTCCAAACAACATTTCACCTCATTTATTTTATTTTTCAGTTATATAATAGTTATCATTATATACATATGTTCTTAACCATGTGAAAGTAAATTGTAGACATAGTACTCCCTTTCCTTCAAATATTTCAATACTTCCTTTAAAAAACAGAATTCTCTTATGTAATCATAGTACAATTTCCAAGGTATAAAATTAGCCTTGATGCAATTGTTGTTGTTGTTGTTGTTAGGTGCCGTTGAGTTGGAGCCAACTCATAGTGATGCTATGTACAACAGAATGAAACTCTCCCTGGCACTGTGCCATGCTCAGCACTGTCAGTGCTTTTCTGCTATTCACAGGGTTTTCAATGGCTGATTGTTTTAGGATTGCTTCGGGAGTGGATTGCCACTTCTGTCTCCTATTTAATAACCTTATAGTAACATAAATTTTTTTTCTGATTCAAGATCCAATCAGTGGTCATACATTGCATTTAGGTTTCTTGTTTGTTTTTGTTTTTGAGACAGAATCTTACTATGTAGCCTTGGCTGGGGCCTGGAACTCACTATGTAGACCAGGCTGTCCGTGAATTTATGGTGCTCCTTCTGCCTCTGCTTCCCTCGTGGTGGGATTACAAGCACAAGCCACCACAGCCAGTTAGTTGTCATTTCTCTTTAGTTTCTTTTTATCTGGAACAATTCCTTAGTATATATTATTTTACTTTAATAATCTTGACACTTTTTGAAGAGTACATACCTTCTTCATTATAGAATGGTGCTCATTTGGGTTTCATTCTTCCATTCATTTCTTTATCTGAAATTTCTCTGTATTCTTTAGTTAATAGAGTCATGGATGACAAAAAGGATGCTCTCCCTATCCACTCAAACCAGGAATGGATAGGTTGTTATACTGGATAGGGTGTTATACTGAAACTTCTCAAAGCATCTTCCCAAGTTGTGTGTTAAAAGACAAGTTACTGAGCCGGGCACAGTGGCACATGCCTGTTATCCCAGTGACTCAGGAGACAGATGCAGGAGGATCGCCAAGTTCAAGACCAGAGGCAGTCTGCATAATTTAGTGAGACCCTGTCTCAAAAACTAAAAAAACAGGCTATGAGTACAGCTTAGTGGTACAGCACTTGCAAAGAATGCAAGTTCGAGGCTCTGGGTTCAACCCCCTGTACAGGAAAAAAAAAAAAAAAAGAAGAAGACAGTTATTGGGTTTTATAAAATACATCATTTACATGAGAAAAAGAAGGAAGAAGGAAAAAAAAACAGAAGGAACAAAGAGGAAAATTTGTGATCTGTTTATAACCCTATACAATGACTTGCCGAGTCCAGTCTGACAGAAGAGAGCTTCCACTTGACTAGGCATAGATGAGAATTGAATCCACTGCTTGCAAATTCACATGCCTATGTCAGTTCTATCTATTGCTTCGTAACAAATCCCTCAAATCTAGTGGCTTTAGATGACAACATTGTTATTTGCTCATGGTTGTGTGGATCAGCAGGTGGGGCTGGGCTCAGCTGGATGGTTCCTCTGGTCACACCTATGATCACTCAGGAAGCTGCACTGCCTGGCAGTTCAGGTGGGGCTGGGTGACTAGGACAGCCTCATTCACATGTCAGGTGGCCCATGCTGGCTGCTGGATGGGGATCTTTAGGCCACTCTAATACTCCAAATTGAGGGGAACTCTGATGGTGAGTGCTGTGGTTTGTGTATGGTTTGGGTTTGTCCCCAAAATCTCCATGTGTTGGAAGCTTGGTCTCCAGGGTGGTGATATGAGAGGTGGTGGCACTTTTGAGAGATGGGAAGTAATTAAGCTGTTGGAGGTGCTTTCTGCAGGATGAATTAACAGCTTTTGTGGGACCCCAGTCAGTTCCTCAAGAGTGAGTTGCTATTAAAGAGTGAGCTTGACCTCTGCTTTCTGGGTGTGGGCCACTGTGTGATCCCGCTCACCTGTGTTCCTGCCACGATGCCATCTGCCATGTAGCCCTCACCAGAGGACAAATAGAAGGGGGTGACCAATCCTGGACTTTCGGCCTCCAACACTGTGAACCTTTTCTTTATATATTATCCAGCCTTAGATACACAGAAGGAAATCCAATTGGATTTTAGCTAAAATTCCTTCCTTTTGTGCATTTTATTTTTAAAAATTCCCAATGTAAATGTTGTTGTTGTTGTTAGGTGCCGTTGAGTCGGTATCCGACTCATAGCAACCCTCATAGGGTTTTTAATGGCTGACTGTTTCAGGATTGTCTTGGGAGTGGATTGCCAGGTCCTTCTCCCTTTTTTGTGGTGCTGGGAATTGAACTTGGGACCTCAGAGACTGCAGCGCAGTGCTCTACCAACTGAGCTAAATCCCAGCTCCCCAATGTAAATAGATGAGCATAATACCTTAGAAACATCCTGGGCAAGTAGGGGGCACTTAACTTTTTTTTTTTCCAGTACTGAGGGGCTGAACCCAGGGCCTTGTGTATTCTTTTTGCACACACACTACCACTGAATTGCACTCTCAGCCCCCTTTTTAAACATTTTTTATCATGAGACAAGTTCTTACTCAGTTAGGCAGGCTGCCTCTGGCCTTTAACCTGTGATCCTCCTGCTTCCCCCTCCCGAGTTGCTGGGATTACAGGCATGCACCACTGCACCCAGCAAAAGGAGCACTTGACTTTAAACTGTGTTGTTGTTGTTGTTGCTAGGTGCCGTCGAGCCGGTATCCAACTCATAGCGACCCTCATAGGGTTTTCAATGGCAGACTGTTTCGGGATTGCCTTGGGAGTGGATTGCCAGGTCCTTCTCCCATTTTTTCAGTGCTGGGAATTGAACTCGGGACCTCAGAGACTGCAGTGCAGCGCTCTACCAACTGAGCTAAATCCCAGCCCTTAAGCTGTGTTAGTTTCATAGTAAATTTGCCTCTTCCTGGAATGGATGTGAGACAAGAAACTGGATTCTTCTTTGACTGAAAGTTGACGCACATAGAAATAGAAACCTCTGGCTATAGTTTGGGTCTTAAATGTCCCCCAAAGGCCCACATGTTGAAGGCTTGGTTGCCAGTCTGTGGTGGTATTGAGAGGTGGTGGAACCTTTAAGAGAAAGGTCATTAAGGAATGTCCCTGAAGGGGAATTCGGACCCCTGTCCCTTTCTCTCTTTTTTTATCTTGTGGTGCTTGAATCAAACCCAAGACTGAACATTCAAGGCAAGCACTCTACCACTGGGCTATATCCCTGACCCCAGCCACCATGAGGCGAGTGGCCTCCTCTGCCATGTGCTCTCACCATGCTATACTGTGCTGCTACAGAGCCAAGGCAATGGGGCCCACCAACTATGGCCTGAAACCTCTGAAATTGTGAGCCCAAATAAACCTTAACTCTTTTAAAGTTGATAATCTCAGGTATTTTGTCACACTGACAGAAAACTGCCTAATAGAGTTACAAACTGATAGGAAAGATTTTGAGCGCAGAAGTTACCTTTCTAGATTTCCTTTCATGGGGCATATTTGTTTCTTGGATGACAAATACATTTACAGAGATGTTAACTGAAGCAAAGCCAATATAAACTGCTCTAATTTACTGAAACACAGAACAAATTGAATCCAAATACACAAATTTTTATAGAGCCATGAACCATGGCAAAGGTTGATTTTCCTTCCATTTCAGAAAGAAAAAGAAAAAGAAACATGCTTGGCTTTCTTTCTCATAATGTTTTCATTAGTTCTGTTTTCAATTTTAAAAAGGTCTATATATATAACATGGATGTTTATCAGTCATGTTGAACTGTGCAAAAAATATTCTTTTACAACAAAACTTACATCTATCTCAAGCTCTTACAGCCATGTGATAACTCAAAGTACACACAAGAACATCCATAAAAGTGTAGTTAAGTTCAGTGACTTTAGAGTAACGTTTGGTTTAAACTCAGTTGAATTCAAAAAATTTTCCCTCCTTACCTGTTGGTTGGCTCTGTGGGAGATGGGGCAACCAGATGGGAAGTTGGGCAAACCATCCTTGACTTTGCAGCCTCCAAACTGGGTAGCTGGGATTCTATCAACTCCCAGTACCCTATGTAAGCCTCACCCTCAGAAACTTAGGTGGGCCAGTGGTCAGTGAAGTGACCATTTCTTTGGGAAATGCTGCAAGATAAAATACGGCCCTGATGTAGGGCCCAGTCCTATGTGCTTGAGAAAGATGTCAACATGCTTGACTAGATCTCACAAGGAGATGAACATAAGATGTGAGGATACTCAACCATAAAAAATGTGTTCACAAAAAACTAAGGTTTACTGAATTGGGAATAATGTAGACCTGCAAACATTTCAAAGCATTTTCAGTACTTCATCATGACTTCTTTCTATTCTTTTAAAATTATTTTTTAAAGAGATATTGTAAATCCATTACAAAATTAATCATTAAATCTTGTAAATACCTAAATCATACTCATTATAAACCATGCATATCTCAAATCCCTGGGCACTGGTAGCCAAAGCCATGTATTTTCTAAAACTATGAAACCAGAACAATGAAATCATCCAGAAACTTAAGTTGAGCGGAGTCATGATTAAACAAATCCAGGTCATTAATGAGCTCAAATCAAAGAGCCCTTTTAGAGACAGTGTCTTCTGGGAGCACTGATGCCAGTGAACTGCTTTCCATATCTTGTCTGCCATATTAAAACTTTCAGAAGTCTCTGTGCATCTGCTGCTTTGTCTCTCCCCAGATGGTCTCTTTCCCTCCAGGTTTCCCCTTCTCTGTTCTTGCAGTTCTACCTACAGTGCATGGAGCCCCTCAGTCATCTCTGCTTCTGTAGCTTTGCTCCTTCCTAGGCTCAGTGCCTGCTCCTATCTATCTTGAATCCTTCTGCAATATTCCTACCCTGGAAGAGGTCTTTCCCCAGTCTGCTCCTCTTGCAACTCACACACATGCCTTTTATAGCACAAATGACATGATTTACTTAGAATAGAATGCATTAAGGACATGGCCTCAGTCATCATTTTGCTTTCTCCAGTGGCTTTTTCATCCCTGCATTTCTAAGGCCTCAGGCTTGGCAAGACACAGCAAGTGCTTCATAATGCTTGTTGAATGAACATACAGAACCACATGGTATGAACTCACCTCAGTTAGTTCCCAACTGCCGTGAGCCAACTGGAAGCTTCCAGCTTATCCTTTTATTTTCTGTTCCATATGCCTCATCTGCTATTGCAAGTCGATTTTATTACATCGTTCATTCATGAAATTTTCTCTCATGGGCAGCAGTGCTGACTTGAATTTTCATTCACGATTAAAAAAATATTGTTCATTGAAGGTAGCTGATGCCAAAGGGAGGTTCACTATACTATTTATATAACTTAAAAAGTTTAGGCATTATCATTACACAGAGTAATGATATTTGCTAAAGATCAAAGAAAAATGTAAAACTTCCTCCACATGCTAGACTCCCAAATAAACTAAATTCTATTCTTTCTCATTTTCTTTCAGTCCTTTCTCATGCGCATATACAATTTTTATATAGTTGCAATCATACAGAGCCATCTTAACTCCCATTCTTTCAGCTAAGGTGCAATCACTAGAACTCAGTGATCCCTGAGACAATGATGGTCATGATGATGACAATGACTATGACGGTGACTATCACAGACCTTCAACTCTAGGCCAGCGTTGCACCTCTTCTAATTTCTGATCCCCCAAACAAACTGAAGCTCAGCAAGGCAGAGAACTTGCCTAATTCAAACAGCCAGAAGAACAGGAATAGAGACAATATTCATCACCATTAACACTTACCTATGGCCTTACCCATGCCAAGACCCATGCTCAGTTTATCTGATTCTCCTCATTTAAATCTCACCACAATCACAAATTGTTATTACACTCGTATCTCTGGGGAAACAGAAGGTCAATGAGGCTAAATAACAGGCCCAAGTCTATGTTCATCCGGCTAGAAAGTGGTAGGACTGGAAATTCATCCATGTCTCTCTGACTCCGATGCCCAACTCTTAACCAAGGATTCAAAGCTGGATTTGGAATCCCTCTGCCTCTATGGCCTCGGCTCTTCTGTATTCCCCTCTCCACCCCCTCAGGGAAGGAAATTTCTTCTTGCTAATATCACAAGACCAAATCTGAAATTAAAGCAGTAATAGGTAAGTTTGGAGAGTTTTGCAATGAGATTTCAACTTATAATTTGTCAAAAACATAAGTAAAATACACTATATATATATATATATTTTTTTTTTAACTCCCTTGTCAGACTGGCTAAAATCTCTGTGAATCCTATAGTTCACATAACTGAACTTTGTCTCTTTACTTTTTTCTATTTTTCTCATTCATCGATTTGTTGTTGTTGTTAGGTGCTATTGAGTCTACTTTATAACTTCTCAAACAACACTGTCAAAAGGAGACTTGACTTTGTTTTTCTTGTTTGTTTGGTTGGTTGTTTTCTTATTTTGTGGTGCTTGGGGATTGAACCCAGGGCCTCGAATATATTTTGCAAGTGCTCTACCACTGCTCCAGCCCCCTTTTTTATTTTTTACCTTGAGACAGGGTCTCTCTAAGTAACACAGGCTGCCTCTGGCCTTAACCTTGTGATCCTCCTGCCTCTGCCTCCGAGCAGCTGGGATTACAGGCATGCGCCATGGCTCCCAGCAGGAGACTTGACTTTCATGAAAGCTCTGTATTTTGTTCTGAGGATATGATTCAGAATTCTCATTGCTCTTAATTCATGATCTTGCTTTACAATAAGACCTTAATGTGCAGAATACTGATTTGGTTATTTTATTATTCTCTCAACTTGTAATCAAAGCACCTTTCAATGTGGCCTCTCTCCTGGACTCTGATGCACCAGGTCCCCAGGAGCAGGCCTACAAAGTTCTTCTCTGGCTCCTCACACCATGGTGGACAAACAGGGAGATGCAGAGATGTGCAAGCCTAGAGGACCTGGTCAGCCCATGGAGGGACATCTTGGGAGGAGGAAAATGTGCAGGATAACAAGATGGAGCTCTTTCTGGAAACAACCTTTTTAAAGCAGAATCTGAATTTGTAGGATGAGTGTGGAGCATGCTGGCCAGTGTAGAGAGGACTCGGTGCTTTTTCGCAGGTGCTCCAGTCCCGGTGACTTCTGGGTGGATTCTGCAGGGGTAAACTAACCTGGTCATGGGGCCTCTTCGCCTGAGCAGAGTGCCAGCCATGTCACTCAGGGCAAACCCCAGCTTAACAGCACATGTTTATGTTTCTGGCCAGGTGGGTCCCCTACAGCAGGACAGAGAGCCTGTGATCTCCTCAAAGGCAAGTGGGCTTGGGGCATTAGCTGGAGGATGTAGCAGGGGAGGAACTTACATGAGGCAATGTCCTAGGCTCAAGAGGAGCCAACAGTGTTGAATCAGATCTGACTCCTCACCAACATGCAATTACAGTCCAATGAATGAGGTGAGCACCAAGGCTGGTGGCTGCCCACAGGGTGGAGGGTTCTCAACCCCTGCACTACTGAGCTTTGGGGGGTTCTTCCTCTAGCTGGGGCTGGCCTGAACTCAGTAGGGTGTTCACAGCAGCCCTGCGCCCTGTCCCACAGGAGTGGCCAAACACATCTACAGGCATTGCTACTTGCTCCCTAGGGGCAAAATCTGCCCAGTGGATAGTAACATCACATGGGGTGGTGATGCTGTGCCCACGGCGAGTCCAGGACACTCTGGGGAGTGAGAAAGGGTACCCAGAAGGGCCTGGAGGAAGGCAGGTTATCAGGGAGGGCTGCCGTGAGGAGGCGGCCTGTGCCTATCATGGAAGCATGTGTGGTGAGAGTCGTGTGGAGCGAGCAGTCAGTGAGAGCAAAGGGATGGTGTCATGGAACCCCCAAAAGTGTGTGGGGGTGAGCCAGTCCCACCTCAGTGACGCTGGGACATCGTGTGTGTGTGTGTGTGTGTGTGTGTGTGTGTGTGTGTGTGTGTGTATGCGTGTGTGGGTCAAAGGGTGAAGGAGACTGTGATGGAGGTAAATGTGTGGCCATTGTGGGGCGAGCACCTCCTGGTCTGGCCGGTATGTTTGGATGGGTGGCGGCGCCGGCACACAGATATTAAACACAATTCACTCGGGACCCTCGGGTGAGGGGCGCGGACTCCTGCGGCCCTTGGGACACCGGCAGAGATGGGAGAAAGGAAAAGCCTTCGGCACTTTTGCCTTCCAGGGGCAAACAGCCGTGTTGGTGGTCTCAGTGGTCATGAGGAGATGGTTATTGCTTCATCGGTGATCAGATGGAGAGCGGATTCTTTCCTTGTTGATGGTGGAAGATCCAGGCCAAAAGGTTGAGCTGTTTCCTTGCCGATGGTCCAGGTGAGAGAAAGGGCTAAAAGGGTGAAGTTGTTTCCTTGGCGATGGTCGGGGCGAGAAAAGGGAAGGAAAAGGATCAAGCTGCCACAGGGCAGCTCCTTATATAGTTTGCCCATGGAATGGCCTGAGCCAATCAGCTTTGAGTCCAATTGTCCAATCAGGTTCAGGGGATTTGTGAAGGGTTTTGTACAAACGTCCAACCAAGTTACTTTCATTTTCCCTAGATTTAGCTGTTTTCCCAGTTTTGGGGATTTTGCCAATTTCCTCACAATTTCTCCCTACAGCCATGACCTGCATGGACAGTATGTGGGCACAGGAGTGCAGTGGAGGGCATTGCCACAGTGGATTATTAGGAACAGACTTCTAGAACATTCTGGCCACTGTGGAATATGGATGAGAGTGGGCTGCTGCAATGGCTGCATAAGATGCTGTGCTGCAGTAATTCCATTTAATCCTCATAGCATTTAATCCTCATGAGGAGGAAGCAAACTTATCCTCACTCACAGAGGGGGCCACACAGGGCCCACACTACCCCTGTGATCAGAAGCCAGGTCGTCCTGAGGAGGCGCTAGTGCCCTTCGCCCTTAAGGATGAAATGGATTTGGCTTGTTTGATGAAACTTTTGCCCACGGAGTTGCTTTGAGGATGTTGATCAGGGATTCTGTGACCCCCTACACTACAGGATGTGGGTGCCGCCCTCCTCAGGGTCCCCTAAGCAGACACACACCAGATCTGGGACCAGAGAAGCAAGTAAAGGCAGATGGCATGTCTGGGGCTTTCTGCGTTGTTCTTTTCTTACATCAGACTTCCATCAGAGCCCAAATGCTTGTTCACTTCAGTGAGCATTTATTAAGTGCCCACTGTGTCCTGAAAACATCAAGTGTTACAGGCTAGGGAGAAGGACCTGGCAACCTACTCCCGAAACAATCTGCGGTTGAAAACCTTAAGAATGGCAGAGAAGCACTGACACAGTGCCAGGCACGGCACAGTGACGGAAGTGTTTCGTTTCTTGTACACAGGGTCACTATGAGTCAGACCAACTTGATGGCACCTAACAATAACAACTGTGTCCTCAGAATTGTTCCAGGGCTCTGAGGGGAGACAAAAAGCCTGGAATTTAACTGAGGTGACAGCTCAGAGGAGCAGAATGAACAATGAGAGGTAAACGGAGGAGGGACGGTTTCATTTCAGAAGTGGCCCCTGACTTACAGAGAACAGTAGTACAAATTCAGGTCTCCCTGAAAACCTGTGCCCAAACTTCTTACACTCTAGAAAAGCAAGTTTGCCCCTGGGAAGAGTAGATTGGGGTGTAGTGTGGTTAAGACAAGTTTTATGGGAAAGAAAATGGTGAAGGTGCTCAGCCCTTAATGGCCTAGAAGTAGCCATGGAATTGACTGTCTTCCTCATGATCTATAAGGTTTCCTTGCTACTTATGAAGCATTCGCGATGTGGTTCCTGTGTGTTTAGTCATTCAATTCCAGTAGCAATCTTATATGATAGGTATATCATTATCCCTCGATTATGTGTGAGGAAGCAGAACAGAGACAGGTGAAGTAGCTTGTCCAAGGTCACATATTTAAGTAACACATCCTGGATTAAAACCCAAGGCAGTCAGGCAACCAGAGCTTGCACTATTAATCACTAGCTTCAGCTGCCCCTCGCAGCAGTGACTATGTGCTAGAAGGCTATGGCATGCTCTAATCAGAATAATGATAAGCCACTTCATTAAGAAAGAAACTGCAAACCAGGTGAGGTGGCCTACAGCTATAATCGCAGCCACTCAGGAGGTGGAGACAGGAGGATTGCAAGTTCAAGGCCAGAGGCAACCTGCATAACTTAGCAAGACTTTGCCTCAAGATAAAAATTTTAAAAAGGGGCTAGAGGTGCAGCTCAGTGGTAGAACACTTGCAAAACATGTGTGAGGTCCTGAGTTCAATCCCCAAGTACCATCAAAAAAAGAAAGAAAGAAAGAAAAAGAAAAAGAAAAAAATGTACAGAAGAGCACATGTGTTCACATAGCAGAGAGGGAAAAGTAGTCAGAATCAGAAGGCCTGGGTGCTCATCAGGTGCTGATACTACCTAGCTTTATAACTTGGAGAGTCATTTAACTCCCCTGAAGAAACCCAGCTCCTCCTATTTAACATGAGGTTCATAATAGCAGCCTTGAAACTCTTACAAATACTAGATAGAACATAGAGAAGAGTCAGACACAGCTTTGAGCACTAACTAAATTCACTATTGAGGGACACTTCAAAGCTATGGGTTTCATTGACCTTCATGAAGTATAAAGTTCACGAATAAGGATGAAATAAAAACAAACACATGGAGAATGTTCTTTAAATGACTGTAAGGACGTGTGTAAATGTGGGTGGGAGCTGTGTGTGTACAACCGCTACCATTTCTGGAACAACTATCATTTATTGACCCTCATTGTATGATGGACCATATACTGTTGATAACCATGAGCTAGGGAATTCTGTAATGTTTTGCCATCACATGCTTGTTACAGATGTTTAGCCATTGGTTGTTCTGGGACACAGTGGTTTAAAATTGCATTTCTGCAGATGTCTGCAAAAGCTAGCAACAGACTGAGTGCCATGGTGCACATTGGTAATCCCAGCTATGCAGGAGGCAGGGAGAACTCAAGCTCAAGGCCAAAGGCAGCCTGCATAACTTAGTGAGACCCTTATTCAAAATAAAAAATAAAAAGTATCTGGGGGTGCAGCCCAGTGGCAGAACACCTGCCTAGTATTTGCAAGGCCCTGGGTTCAACCCCCCAGGTACTGCAAAACTGAAGCAAAAAAAAAAAAAAAAAAACAAAAAAACAAAAAACAAAACACACACACACACACACACACACACACACACACACCCCAAGCACAGAGGAAAACATTAGCCCCAGAAGCTTTTGCCTTAAGCTCTAGTTCTATTATTAGCTTTTCATTACTATAAGCAAATAGCTGAGACAGGCTACTTTGGAAGAAAGGAAGTTTTGTTAACTCACAGTTTTGGAGGCTTAAGGGCATGATGCCTGCATCAGCTCCATTCTGATAAGGGCCCCTCAAGTGCCACATCATGGCTGGTGACAATGATAAGACAAGTGTTTATCAGCAGGTGGGGAGGTAGGAAACAGGAAGGTTCGGTGGCACCTGGCTTTTTTGACATCTCTCTCCTGAGAATTACCAAGAGGACCTTCAAGAACTACCTTAGTCCTTCCCCTTGGGGTAGTGCCTCATTGATCTCTCACCAGACTCCTCTTCTTAAAGATTCTACACCACCTTCCAATACTTCTGCCCTGGGGATAAAGTGGCCAACAGGTGGACCCTTGGGAGACAAGCCACATCCAAACCACAGCCCTGGGCTAAGACAGATTTAAAAAAAAAAAAAAAAAAAAAAAAAAAAAAAAAAAAAAAAAAAAAAAAAAAAAAAAAAAAAAAAAAAAAAAAAAAAAAAAAAAAAAAAAAAAAAAAAAAAAAAAAAAAAAAAAAAAAATATATATATATATATATACATATATATATATATATATATAAAAGCAAAATATATATATGTAAAAGCAAACAGATTGAAATAGATATGCAAAGGAAGAAGATCTAGATTTATATATACAAAATATTAACTGATTGCCTCTTCATACTATTTCCTGTTTTCTATTTTTAATTTTTAATTAGTAAAAAGATTATATTAATAAACTGTTTAGGCATGCATATTTCTTTCTTTCTCCTGAAATTAATCGATATGTAGACAGAGCTGAAAAGTTGCAGTGAGAATAAAAATAACTAGTTTTTGTTATTGTTGTTTCATGACAGAGTCTGGCTATGTAGTCTAGGCTGGTCTCAGACTTGCAATTCCCCTACCTCAGCCTCCTAAATGCTGGGATTACAGGTGTGCACAATAGTGCCTGATTGAAAAGGAGAGTTTTTAGTATACATTCCATTACTGTGAACTTGGGAGTGGTTTCTGGTGTTTTCATGGCTATTATTTTGCACACTCATCATTTCAGTTTTATTTCACTTAGGATTAAAGAAATAATCAATGTTGTTTTTCATATGTTGGAACAATAAACAGAATATACAGAAATGCAGTGAACATGTTGGGCATATTCAATGCATTTCAATTATTTCAATTATTTTATAATTTCCTTAGGTTTTAAAGACAATCCCATTACTTATTGCATCTTGGAATTTCAAAAACTTGTCTGACACTGTTTGCTATGAGCCTTATTCCAAACTGAAATCCATTCATGGAGACTTGAAAAGTCTCAACTGGCAAAAGCCAAATGCATGGGCTATAGAGAGAATCCTAAAGCTAAGGACCTTTCCTGTTACTACTTATTCCCCACAGACCAATATTGGGGTTACCACAATGGAAGCTGTCTTGGATTTTGCACGCTTTCTCCAGAAATGGATTAAATTTGAATTTCAGTTCTTCACTAGCAGTTTCATGTGTAGTGAGAATCAGACTCACAGAGTGGGCAGCTGGCTCTGGGCAATCATCCACTCTGGACAACCCATTTCATAGATGAGGAAACTGAGGCCCAAGATAATGAATGTCCTCTAGGTTCTGACTTGGTAACCATGGCTAACTAAATGAGTAGTATTTACATTTCAAAACACTAGAAGAAACCAAGTCAGCTACTCACATTGCTCATCCCTTTGATATATGAGAACCTCACTAGAGAAGACTTGAACTATTTTTGGAAGGAATTCCACTACTCTAAGTTTTTTTGGATTGGTCTTTTAACTTTTTTTCTTTCTGATTGTGTTGAGGGTTGCATGAGATGCATTAATGCCTAATTATGTGTTATTTCTGCAGTTGTGCAGTCATTTTAAAATCTATATGCCCTCTAGCCCTGACCTGTAAACACTTGAAAATCAGGGACCGTGTCCTAGTTACAGTAATTATATCTCTATAAGGCTGAGCCTGGAGTCTTCTTATGGTTTCCAGCCTAGGCTATGGAGCTGGACCAACTGGTTTGAATCCTGATGTTGCCTTTGGTTATCTACTTCACCTTGAGCATGTGAATTGATTTTCCATAGCAAATTGACCTCTCTCTGTCTTTGTTTCCTCATCAGTAAAATGGAGACCATTTTAATTCTCATCCTACATAGAAAGTGTCTAGTAGAGCTTTCACATAGTTAACATTCAATAAGTGTTGGCTATCAATAAGTGCTCAAAATATTTATTGGAAAAATGTATTAAGAAAGATAGATAACATAAAAGGAGACCATTGACTCTCTCAAACCATCCAGTTATGTCAGTACCCTGGCATAATTTCTCATGGATATGGAAGGAAAGAGGACACATAGCCAACTTCTTTAAAAAAACAGCAGCTCGGTATTGTCCTATGAAATTTGCATAGATAAGTCATGGTCAGCTTCAAAAACTTAGGGATCAAATTTAGCCACTTTATTTTTATTCCTAATTAAATTGCTAAGATACTCAAACACCTCATAAAAAGAACTTCCAAAGTCACTACTCTTGTCCACAAATCCTGGGGCTGACTCAGGGGTCAGATCTTTCAATGCCAAGTGGGCAGTAAAGGAACCTCCCATTGCCCTGCATCTCTGCTGTTCCTCCTGCCCAGAGTCAGCCCCTTAGTGGGAATGAACTTGCAGGTCAATGGGCAGAGCCCAGTCAGGGCCCAGTTGGAGCCCTGGGGCTGGTGGTGCCACAAGGTCAGGGTCACAGAGCAGCCGTACTCTCCAGCCCAGTAGGGGCACTGCCAGCCAAAGCCACACATGTCTGGGCCATATCAGCCCTCACCAGGACCATCAGCCCCTTTCTCTGAACCTGGGTCACCTTCCAATCCTTCTTGCCCTCAATTACTACTGATTTTTTGGGTTTTTCATGTATGCCCATATATCTGTCCCGCACAACTGCATTAGTCTGTCAGCACTGCCATGATAAGCACCAGGCCAGATGGCTCAACAACCGACACTTACTTTTCTCATGGTCTGGAGGCTCAAAAGCTGAGATGGGGCAGGTGCTGACCTCTTTTGAGGTCCCTCCTTGTCTGCTCCTCGTGTCTTCACATGGTCCCGTCTCCAAACACTGTCACGTGCTGAGGCACTAGGGGTGAGGATTTCAATGCGTGAACCTCAGGGAGATGCAGGTCAGCCTGTAATGTCAACAATTAACTCTGGGTCCTTCGGGCAGAATTAACGTTTTCAAGAAAGCCAGACGAAGAGAGGGTTGGTGCATAGTCAAGGAGGTTCTACCTCCTTCCGGGACAATGCGCTCCCTGTGCTCGGCAAGGAGGTCACTGAAGCAGCTGTTCAATCATTTAAAGTCACCCTACGAAACTCCCAAGCCCACTGAAACAGGAACCAGAGCTCCTCGGGCTGCAGTAAGAGTTGGGGGCCCAGATCCCCTTTACTCCCTCCTCACTAAGTCACCTCTGACAGTTGCAGCGTAAAACCCTCTGGCCTGGAAGGTTCCAGGTGTCCTGGCTGCTTCTGTTATTTTTCCACAAACACACAGGGCACCGATGTTTGCAGCAGGCCTGATGATGCCATCTGATGACCTTTCGCTCTGGAAACCTAACTCTGTCACTAGCACCTAGCCCAGCCTCACTGTCAGCTTGTCCAGGACGAGTTCCCACGGCCCTGCATACAGGCTGCCGTGAGCGTGGCCTCTGTATTTTTCCACTTTGCTTCTTTTCAGACATGGGCTTGTTTAATCACCCTGCTCAACGGTGATACCCAAGAAAAGCCGAGAGTGTAAAGTTATATGTGGCCGCCCTGTGGCGGGTTTGCACATACCAGGTCGATAAAACTCAGGCAGAATGACAGCAGCAGCTGCTTTGTGGCATTCAGAGGGAATCGAGCAGTTCTGTTTGGAAGCCTCGGGAACAAATATATCATTACTGCCTGACTGCCCAGAGAGAAGTCACCAAAACCCACCGTCAGGGATGAACTCAGCTCTCCTGCAGCCTCCGAGGGTCCTGGTGTGACCACCCGTAAGGCCTGACCGAGGCCCTCTGGCTGGCTTTCTCCTAGTCACACATCCGTACTATCCCTGCCTGGATTTTGCAGCTGGGGCAGGACAAACTCCCAACTTTGAAGGTGGCAGAGAAGAGGGAGAGGAAAAGAAGGCACAATGGGGGCCAGGCAGTCAAGGGCCAGCTCCAAGGACAAGGACCCCAAGAGGATGCTGCTCTCAGGGAGGAGACAGAAGTTCCCCACCTGGGAGGACACGCTGCTGGTGGGGAAGGATCCGCGGTCGCTGCTGAAGCGGGGCATGCGCCACGTCAGCTTCAACCTGGTCACAAAAGGAATGACGGACATCCCAGAGTTTCTGTGGGGCTTGTCCGAGGTCCAGAAACTCAATCTGTCTCACAACCAGCTCCGAGTTCTCCCTCCCGAGGTGGGGAAATTGACTCGCATCGTGGTCTTGAACTTGTGCGGCAACCGCCTGAAAAGCCTGCCCAGAGAAGTCAGCCTCCTCCAGAGCCTCAAGGTCCTGTTCGTCAACATGAACTGCCTGACCGAGGTGCCTGCCGAGCTCAGCCTGTGCAGAAAACTGGAAGTGCTGAGTCTGTCACATAACTGCCTGTCCCAGCTTCCCGCCAGTTTTGCGGACCTCTCCAGGTTGAGGAAGCTGAACCTCAGCAACAACTATTTCGCGCACATCCCCATCTGCGTGTTCTCGCTGAAGGAGCTGGATTTCTTGCACGTGGGCTCCAATCGCCTGGAAAATGTCGCGGAGAGCATCCAGTGCCTGGGCAGCCTGCAGATCTTCATTGCAGAGAACAATAACATCCACTCCATCCCGAGATCCCTCTGCCTCATCAAGAGCCTGGAGCTGCTGAACTTAAACAACAATGACCTCCAGACCCTCCCAGACGAACTCTACCTGCTGTGCAGACTGGGGAGGATCGCGTGGAATCCCATGGACAAAGGGCTCCACATTTCCCATAATCCATTGTCTAAACCTTTGCCTGAGCTGGTGGAGGGGGGCCTAGAGATGCTTTTCAGCTACCTGAAGGACAAAAAGCACCACTGAGGTGGAGCCAGAGGCATGACCAGGAGCCAGCGCACCTGGACTCAGCCAGCAGGGTATTTCTCTAGTCCAAGCTTTCTACTTTTGCTGTTACTATCTGTCAGTCTTTTGCATGATTTACTAAATTGTTAAGCATCCTCCCTGGGAAACATTTGCTTTAACTCCGTCTGTCCTCAGTTTCCCCATGACAGCATGCTCATCTTACTCTAAACAGAAATTGAAGTAGGCTTTTAGTTTTTGCCAAAGAGAAGAAATTGCTCTGCTTCTCTGGAAGAACAGTGAGATTCGGCCCCTAGTAGAGTAAATGTTGTTGCTGTTGTTGTTAGGTGTCATCCAGTCAGTTCTGACTCATAGCGACCCTATGCACAACAGAACAACACACTCTCCCACACTGTGCCATGCCTGGTGCTCTGTCAGTGCTTCTCTGCTCATTACAGGGTTTTCAATAGCAGATTGTTGTATAGGAGTGGGCTGCCAGGTCCTTCTCCCATTTTTGCAGCCCTGTGGGTCGAACCCCGGGACCTCCATGCACTCAAGAGAAAGCACTCTACCAATTGAGCTAAATCCCCACCCCCAGGAGAGTGAAGAAATGGTCTGAACTCAATGTGAAATTCCAATGTCAAATATGGGCAAAGTACGTACTGTGTGCCAAGTACAGTGGGAAGTGTAGAAATCATCTGAAATCATCTGAATCAGCAACCTGAAGCCAGGTGGCAACAGCAAGACAAATTCCTATGTCAGTCTAGAGCAAGCTTTACTTGGGACCAGAGGGCAAGCTGGATCTGGGCTCAAGGTTGCCAAGGACCAAAGCAAGCTGGGCTTTCCCTTCACATTCTGTGGAGACAATCATATTTCATTTAAAAGGCCTGGAGGGGAATAATTGGGCTGCATGATGGCTTTTGGATAATAAACAGGAACTGACTTCAACATGTAGTTTCAACATTCTTTCCAAGTTCTCTCCCACCGATAGCCAACTCTGTTTTTATTAGAGGTATTAGCCCCTCAGTCAAATGACCCCCCCCCCACTCTCATTTCACTTCTCCCTTCCTGGATTTCCCTCTCAGAGATAAGCTAATCAGTGGGACACATTGGCCACAAGGCACCACCAACAGGTAAGGCATAGATAAGCCACACAAAATCATAATTACCACTCTAAAGTTCAGAAAAGGGAGATTTTTGCCATTGGTTTTCACGTATGAATATTTAAAATCTCTTTGGAAATAAATCTCTGTAATAGCAATAAGCTTGATTTGTTTTCAATTTTAAGAGTACACAGCTGTTAGCTAAACACAGACATCAGGTAAGCAGTGACCATGCACTTGAGCCCAGAGTCATCGAGTCTCACTGCCATAGCAGCAGCCACAGTTAGTTTTTATTAATATTTATTTAAGGCCAAAGAATTAAGATAAAAAGATGTCAGTGAAGAAGGTGTCTTCAGGTCCATGAAGAGCCTATTGCTCTGCTTTTATTGCACAATAGTCAATAATGTATAGCAAACAACAAATAAATAGTTAAGACTTTGGATTTGGAGTGGCTGCTGAGACTTGTAATTTAATTAAAATAGGTTTATATTATCAGCACTTTCTTCAGTCTGGACACTGGACTAGGAATGCAAGAGGAAAGACATCCTGTTCTTTCTACCAAGGAGCTCACAGTTTGGTGAAGGATACAGCCCCACATGGGATTCCACTATGTGCTGCAATCCTTGGTGTCTGCTAGAGAAAGACTAAAGCAACAGGCTGAGGCTAGAATAGCACACTGTATGGTGTGTGTACAACCTGAGTGCCAAAGTCTTAGAAACCCAGAAATGGTAAGCAAAGAACATCCCTGGGGTGAGCCAGTCAAACCCTCCCTGCACTGCAGCCATCTAACCCTAATACCTCCCTCCTTCTCTTTCCCCACTTGGGAAGAATAACAAAGTCCTGGGGTAATGAGTAGCTCACCTCAGGTTCTGAGCTTAGAAAATTGGAGTGTGCAGCTCCCTTCCTACTTTTCCTAGAGATGCTCAAAGGGGGTCCAAGCAACTTATTCACAGGCGCAAGTGGTTTTTCCCAACAGACTCCAAAGTCAATTTCCCCATCCCTGAAAGAAAGAAGCCAATTCCTGCTGCGATCATTAGATAGCACAGTTCATTCCCAGACTTGCTCATGAGCTCCCCTATCGCACTATAGCAAACAGACCTTACCCGTGTCGCCTGGAGACAGCTGAAGAAGTCTCTTCAATCTCCCCGCCTCCAGCAGCAACCGGACACCTGCAGATCCCTGCCAGCTATGCAGAGGCACCGTCCAAACTCCTCACCCGCTGTTGGCTTGTCCAAGCCGAGGCTATTTAAAAACATCAGTGGAATTCCTTTTCGACCTCCTGACTCAGTGAGAAATTGTAGGGCGAGCCTTGGTCTGCAGAACGGGACCAGTCACTCACTGAAGCTTTGGCTGAGGTACATGCAGCTGTCAGACAAGCACCAGCATGTGCCAGGATCATGTCCATGAGGGTCCACTGCTAAGAACTGCTTGGGCTCACTCTATATTTCCATGACCTTGCGATGGGCAGAGATGCCAGCAAGGCCAGCGGCCCTGCGTTTTTCCTGCTGAGCAATCGTTTTATTTCCTCTTGAGCCTTCTCAGTCATTTGATCCACAGTAACTCTACTCCAGGGAAAAAATGTAGTTATATTTTGAAGGTGACCCAAGAGCTTATTATACTTTTTATAAGAAAAAAAATGGTATCAATTTGGTTGCTGGCTTCCATTGGTACCTTTCAAAAGTATAATAGCAAGGTTTTCTTTGTTAGCACTCAGCACTGAGGAAATCATAAAAGTATAGTAGTAGCCTGTTGTGCTTTAGATATCGATTCTTTGTGAATGCTTCCTTTTACTGAGAAAGGGGAGTGCTGAGCAAAAAAAAAAAAAAAAAAAAAAAAAAATCTGGTTAACATGCTTAGTTATTCAAAACACTAGCATGGAGGGAATTTGATAAAACTTTTGGTGTCTCTACTGTCAAATTCTACAGTTTGCTGGCTGACTGTGAAATGCTTCTTGCTTATCTTTATACTTCGAATACTGCCACATTCAAGTTACTTCCAGGTATTTCCAAAGCTTCTGAAATCAAAGCACTGAGGATGATGGCATCGGCTGTGGAGTATATTTAGTCAAAGAATATAAGCTAATTGGGTGCTTGATGTGGGAAGCTGGCTGCTCCCATTCTTGATGATGTTGTGATTTTCACGTCCCTTGGCTCTCAGAAGGGAGGGATGTCAGTGTGTGTTCAGAAATACCTTTCGATGCAGTTGCAGCTTATAAGCACACAATTAAGCAAAACCCTATGTTCCTAAGAAAGGGAGAAGACTGAAAAGGCACATCTGTTCAAGGAATAATACTGCTAAATTCATAATACTTCTGCACATTAGAAAGAAAAATGCTGCTATTACTTCACTTGTTGACTTAATACATGGTTGACAGAAGCAATGGACTCTATTCTCTGGCTTTGGTTAATAGATTATTTTTCTGTAGTAACTAAAGATGGAGTGAGTTCAGGACCGCACACCTGGATTTCACAGTGAAGTCATGCCTGCACTGGAAAAGAGATAAAAGGAGAGAATGCTGTCATTATTTATAGGGATACATTAAAGAAACCCTTTTCTTTTGGTAATGGATTATTGCATTTTGGAAGTCCATCTCATATATGCCTCAAAGCACAAACTGAATATGCATTTTGATAGCCAAGCACAGGAAACAGAGGAAGATGGAAGGATCACAGGCTGTCACTGGAAATGCATTTAGGTTATCAATAGGCTGAGATTACAGAGCAAGTGAGCCTGCAGGCTGGACTGGGTGCTTTTTATCAGTTATATGCATAGGCTGGCAGAGCCCCCTGTCCAAAGGCACTCTCTGAAATTCTGTTATAAATGGTGTAAAATAGAGGAAATGATCATTTAGGAAATGATCTAAAAAAGAAACAAACATAAAAGCAAAGACTTAAGCTGCTAGATTAGGCCAATATGAAGATACTAACTACTGAGTTATGTCATATTATCTACTATGTAAGTGTCCTGGGGCTCTCTAACTTCTTATTCCAGGAATTATTTTCTGAACTCTGTAACATATACTTGAGAAACACAAAATCCTCAGTGCAGGTTTAATGTGCAACTAAGCCTTGGTACCCTAGTTACAATTAATTAATCCAGGAACACCAAAATATAACCTCTCCCATGTAGTTTAAGAAAACAAAATACAATTCAGAGGAATATGAAACCTATTACAAACACAATAATGTGAATAATCTTGACCTTGTAGAGAAAAGAACTTTTTAATACCATTCTTGTTAAGTTATCCACCCAGTTAGTTACATATTGAATCCAAAGAACTACTAATTTCAAAAAAAAAAAAAGCAAAGTAATAAAGAGGGGAAGTAGAGAGGGCTCATAATGAATTTGTAAGAGCTTAGGCATCATTAGGGTGAGCATAACTGAAAAGCTATTAGCATGACGCTTACTATGCAGATTTTTTTAGTAGTGTCATAGGAATCTCCTTGCAAGGAGAGAGCTTATTTCCTACAACTTCTAGACTCACTCATTTCAGTACAGGGAAAAAAAGTAAAAGGTGAACTGGAGTGATATCAAAGAATTTCCTAATACTCATGAGAGAAGTGTATATCCTGAACAGCGCAAGAGGGTTGACTTTGATGATAAGAGCCAAGGCCACAGAGGGCAGGACACATCATCACCCAAGTTCTTTGGTCTTCAGTGATTTCAGCTCCTCAGAAGTCAACATGGCAGCCATGCCACTTTAGGGCAATCTCCGTTCTCTTCTGGACTCCTGAAGGCTATGCCACCACCCAAAGTGAAGAGCTCTGGACAGACCAAGTGTGTTGATCGCTCAGCACTTACTGACCACCTGTGCGTCCTGAGACTGTGAAGGTGCTAAGGACACTATGATGGGATAAGCAGCCATCCCCCAGGTGCTCCCAAGCCCATAGACAACGAAGACAAGGCTTCGCAAAATGTAGGGCAATTCTCTGAAAACTCTCTTAGTGCGATAAGGTCTGCCGGACTATTTATAGGACAGCAATGAATTTGCTAATTATTATTTCTCAGAATTTATATCAGACTCATGTGCATGTTATCACAATATATCTCAGCCATTTCTCTTGCCAGCTGCTTCCTTTTATGTTTAGTCTAACAAAAACTACAGTGTCATGAACATTTCCTTACAATGAATGAGTTGCTGTCCTATAAATGGGACATCCGAATTTACAGATTAAAGGATGTGTAAATAAGTGTAAAAGCATTTAAATGAGACTATAGGATGGCAGAAGTATGGTGTGACTGAATGGTCTGGGGTACACATGATCCAACACGACTGTTTAGGCAGACCCAACATTTCCTTGTTTTGATTTATCTTGATAGAAAATCTATCACTGTCCCAAAATAGTCCTTTTTATAAGCCCTTTGTGGCATTTGTCTTTTTTCTTTTCTACTAGAATCTAAGATATTGGGCTGGTATACAGTGGGAGAGGGACATATGGCAGCATCCTGTGTCCTGGGTTCAGGAGGAGCTTTTGGGCCTCTCCTCTGCTGCATTACAGGCTGAGTGTTTCCCTAGGGTTCTGAAAGGACTCAGATGGTGCTCTGTAGCGCTGGTTGCTCCTTAGGATCCCTTGAGCGATATCAGAAAAGAAAGCCCTGGAACTCAGCTGGGGAGATTATGAAATAGTTGGTACGGGTGAGACCCATTCTTCTTACTTTGTGAAAGCTCTGTAAGTAGCAATTCCATTGCCCAGGATGGGCTGAAATTGCTGCTGTAGGCTCTTACATAAACAGTCAGCTACAGGCATAGTCAGGCAATGGGACTGTGAGCCTAGCAAGTGGAAGAGGACAGGGGAAGGTGGGAGGGTCCTTCACCTGGTCAGCAGATTGGAGCCCCACTGAGGCTCTATGGTAGACTCATCTGGGCAGCCACGAAAACTTTAGAGGCCCAGTTCCCTTGCAAAGCTCTCAGATTCAGGGGTCAAGGGCAGGCGCTGGCATGTGCAGTTGGACCAGTAACTTCATGTGTTTCTGGGCACAGGCAGGCTGGAGGAAACCTGGTCCAGCAGAATGAAGCTATGGGTCCCACATGCGGCTGCTCTACGGGTGCTGCTGAGGTTCCTGATGATCTCTGCTCCTGGAGAGCCTGAATTCCTGGATGGCTGTCACCTTTGCACCAGGCACCTGGCAGAAACTCACCAGCAAGGCATGGAAGGAACGAACAAAGAAGTGAGTGAGTGTGTGCAGATCACTTCACCCCTTGGGCCTTAGTTTTCTGCAAAGTGATGCAATCACTTTCACCTTAAAGTGAACTTACTGTAAACTCAGCTTTGAAACTGTATGACTGTACTTTAAAAAAAAGAACAAAACTTTGTCTTCCTCTTATTTAATGCCTCAGTTAATAGATTCCTGAGATGGCTCAGTAAATAGCTTATAATTGTGGTTATTCAAGAAAAGCAAAATACATTGTCAAGATGGATTGAAATCAGTATGAGTGCTTTAATGTCTCCTTACAGCATCATAAAAATATACTTTTAATTTTTGGTTGACATTCAAAAATACAAAATGAGCTAGGTAGAGTTTGCAGACTTCCAAACTGCCTACATTCCAGCTTTAATTTTTCATGAGCTAGAGGCTTAGAGGGTCTACTTGACTTAGTCTACTTGACTTTGTTGGTTGGTTGATTAAAAACTCTGACTTATACTTTTAGTAAAGAAGAAATTCCTAACAATCTGTTTTCACCAAAAAGTCCCCATTATATTTTATTCATTAATATTATTTAGGCTTTTAGAACCAATATCTTTCAAAAGACAAAACAAAAAACCCAAGCTCAGGCTGGGGCTTTGACTTAGTGGTAGCGCAATTGCCTAGCATGGGTGAGACCCTGGGTTCAATTCCCAAATCTGAAAAGCAACAACAACAACAAAACAAAAACAAAAACAGAGTGTGTTCTAAAGTAGAAGTTGAGGTGTTATCATGAAATCCACACCACCTCTGAAGTACTTCCTTTTCTGCACACACATGGGTCACCACACGTGTCAAATTTGAATTTTGCTACAAAAATTTTTGAAAGTGACCTGTGCAAATGAGCACACACACAGCTGCAAAATGCTTCTTCTTTGGTACCTTTGATTTTTAATAATTTTGGTTTCCACCATAATGGGTCAAAGCCATAAATGGATGTTATCTTTGTTATAGAAATCAGAAATTAAAGGCTTTAATTTGTTTTTGACTAATCTTATTTATAAAAAAGTAAGCTAGAATTGCACTTAGCAAGAATTCTTGAATAATCTCATGACAATAAATACTTTGAAAATTCAAAGTAGAGTTCTGGTATCATCTTTCCCCGCCACAATAGATGAGAAGTTTAAAGCTTTTCTTTTTAGAAGTTACAGAAATTGTATAAACAATCTATCCAAAAAGAATTATAAAAGTCTTCCTTCTGTCTTAATCTTTTACACTAGCTTTCTATCATGATTAAAATTGTACCATCAACAAGAAATTTGTTTAATCCCCCAGAAATGTATACAACATGTTTTCTATAGAAAATTCTAATAGTTCATTTGACCGTGTAATATGTTGGTTATAGAAAATTGAGTTTACTCAGATTGTAAATGAACTTGCCAGGCTCTGGTAAATGAATCTGTCACAACAAATATAATTTTACCTGGGTTTCTTCTACAGCTGAAAAAGGTAAGTAGCTCCATATCTGATTGGTCAGAACGAGCAGGTTCATTTTTTTATACCACACTTGGTCAGCGTCTTCACAGTCCTCAGCAACTGTGAGACGGCTGAAGGTAAGTTTGACAAAGTCAGATTGCCTTTCTTCAGTGAAAGGGTGACAGAGCAAATCTGCTCAGCAGGTGTTGAGAACTTGTATATTCTAGGAAAGCCCTAGACCTTGGCCAGCTCCTGGAAGTTAACCTCCAAGCCCTTGGAATATCGTGCCTGATGAGAGTGTCTTTGCTTTCCTGGGGTCTTGAGCTGCAGCAGAGAGTCCCTCCTAACAGTGGCATTTGTGGTGGGGGCCTTGGGCAGCATGGTATCAGCCTGACCTCTGGAGAGGCTAGAGACTAAAGAACCAAGTTCTGCCATGTGGGCGCTCTACAGCTGCTCCATGCCTCAACAAAAACCCTCAGCACCAATGTTCAGGTGAGCTTCCCTGGTTGGTGACATTTGCACATGTTGTCACATGTTCTTGCACCCTCTGTACAACTCCATTAGGAAAGGACAATGGGTAGCTTGTGTCTGTGCATACCTGGACTCTGCCATATGTTCCTTTTGCCTTTTTAACTGATTTTAACTTGTATCCCTTTGCTTTGAAAAACCACAATCTTAAATACAACAGATTTTTCTGAGCTCTGTGAGTCTTTTTAGCAAATTGTTAAGGCTGATGGCAGTCTTGGGAACCCCGAAACACTGTGGGTTAGAGAATAGACTTTAGTAAGAACGCAGGGACTCACAAGCCAAGAATAGCAAGAGAAGAGAAACCATAGTTCCCCAGATGTCCTCTGAAAGCAGGGAGAATCCATGGCAGGAGCAGGGTACTGCACTGGCCGCATGCTAGATTAGGATGTGCCTTTCTGAGGAGAGCTCGGTTCTCTGGGAGTTCTCCCTTGTTACAGGGTAAACTTGAGCACAATCATCAGACACTTTTGGTGGCTTCCTGGCAGGTTTTCATGCCAGGAGGTGTCAAAGAAAGCCAGATGCAGCATACCAGATATATTGGGTATCATGAATTCACCAGAAGGGATGGACATGATCTGTCCCTGAGAAGACAATGTGGATTCCATTCTCTCCTTTGGAAAGCATGACAAAGCTGTGGTCTCACTCACTCATTTTCAAGGCAACCCACAGTGAGTTCTGTGCTGTTTCGGGGCACTCTTAAGAACCCTTTGACTAGATATTAGGCAAATCATAATTTCCTCTTGAATAGTATAATGTTAGAAGGTCATTTGTATGTCAATCTCAGGTATTCAAAATATGTCTGAGATTCTAGAGTTATTGGCATACATTTTATTCATTTCTTCATAGGTGAGACCTTTCAGTCATCCACTAATGAATGAGTGATGAATATATACACACAATACAGCAGTCCCCTCGGTCATAGTTCTGCTCTCTGTGGTTTCAGTTACTTCCTGTCAACAATGGTCTGAATATATTAAATGAGAAATTACAGAACAAAAATATCTCTCATAAGTTTCAGTTTGGGCTCCATTCTTAGTAGCATGATGAAACCTCACACCATCTTGCCCAAGGGGTATGAACCATCCCTTTGTCCAGCATATCCATGCTCTAGATGTTAAGTGCTGCATTAATCACTTAGTAGCCACTTTGGTTATCAAATCCACTGTCCTGGTATATTGCACAAGCGAGATGCCAAATTTGCACAACTTTTATTATAATCTATTGTTATATTTGCTTTATTTATTGTTAGCTGTTGTTAGACTCTTACTGGACCTGATTTATAACTTAAACTCTATCACAGGTATGTCTGTGTAGGAAAAAAAAAACATAGTACTGTATATATAGGACTTGCTACTATCCAGTTTCAGGCATCCATGGGAGGTCTTCAGATATCACCCCCATAGATAAGAAGGACCACTGTACATCAGATAATGGAGAAAAATAAAGCAGAGAGAAAGAATAAGGCTGGAGGAATACTTGAGCTAGAACAGCTGGGAAAGTTACTGAGGAAATCGTGTTTGAACAGATTCTGGCAGGCAATGAGGGGAACTGACGTGTAGATATTGCAGGAGAAAATATCCCAAGCAGAAGAGAAAGCATGTGAAAACGTAGCCATGTAGCTGGGGCGTCCAAGGAATGATGAGGAAGTCAGAAGGGCTGAGTGGAATAAGTACAGGCGAGAGCTGTGAGGCCACAGTGATGCTGGGAATGGCCCTTAGAAGGTTTTAGTACCTGGCTGCATCAGAGTTTGTAAGTACAGAAGAAAACCACACTCTAACTTACATGCTGAGGAGTTACTTGGACTTGAGAAAAGACTATGGGGGCAAGAGTGATGACAGAGAGACTAGTAAGGAGGCTGTTACAGTATTTCAAGTGACAGATCACGGTGGCTTGAACCAGGGTGGAAGTGGTGGAGGTGGTGGTTGGATTATGGAGATAGTTGGACAATATCCCCGGCAGGAATTGCTGATGGAGTGGATGTGGATGTGGGGAGAGATCCAGAATAACTCCAGTGTGTTTGACATGAGTAACCAGAAAGATAAGGTTTTCATGAGCTGAGAGAAGAAGTGTTTAGAAGAGGTCAAGAGGGTATTTCTCAACATGCTAACTTTGAAATGATAAATAGATGTTCAAATGGGCCAGCTGTGCAGGTACTTGGATGATGAATTCTGAGTTGGAGGTAAGATTTGAGAAGATACACCATCAAAATACACAAGAAGAAGTCAGAACTGAAAAACTCATGGTGAAGAATTTTGATCAAAAATGGTGATTTTTTTTTTCTTTATGTTATGGTGCTCAGAGTGCCATGCTGGGTCCACTGGGAAAATGCTCATAGTGCTTACTGTTTCCAGATGCTAGCTAAGTGAGGTATTGCTATATTTGGATCTTACACGTATGTTTCTGAAAATCCCTGAAATTATTAGTTGGTAGGAAGAGAGGCATTCTCTAATCACACAGAAATCTGAGCTAGAAGGGACAAGTGTTCCTTTTAGGAGCACTTCAAGGGACCACCTGCTTTTGACTACCAACCCCCTCTGTACTCCCCTAATTGGCAACAATTTTAATCAGTCATCACAAATCCATGTTTGTATTACACAAAATCTCAATTCATTGGACAAGTCTCAAGTTACCTCCCTTCCCTGTTTTTCTTTCTCCACTTTTTCTTTTTTTTTTTTTTAGGTACTGGGGTTTGAACCCAGGGCCTCATGCTTGCATGCTCTGCAAGTGCTGGACCACTGAGCTGCACCCCCAGCCCTTTTTTTTTTTTTAACTTTTTTGAAACAGCGTCTTGCTAAGTTACACAGATGCCTCTGGTCTCGAACTTGCGATCCTCCTGCCTCTGCCTCCCGAGCCGTTGGGATTACAGGCCTGCCCCACCACATCCGGCCTTTCTCCATTTTTAATTTTTCTTAATCTTGTTGTTATTTTAGGTGCCTTCAAGTTGGGTCTAACTCATAGCGACTCTATGTGGAACTGAACGAAACACTCCCCAAAATTGTGCCATGCCTGGTGCTATGTCAGTGCTTCTCTGCTATTCATAGGGTTTTAAATGGCTGATTGTTTTGGAAGTGGCCTGCCAGGTCCTTCTCCCATTTTTGTGGTGCTGGGAATGGAACCCAGGGCCTCAGAGAGCATAGAACAGCACTCTACCAAATGAGCTGAATCTTTTAATCTTAGGGAACATTATTAAATTTCAAACTTCATGTTTAAAACTTCAGCAAAGGAAGCAGAATCAATATTCATATTATACTTCCTCTTGGAACTCTGAGTAGGAAAAATTTCCTTTCATCCATCATACTAACATATACATTTTAGAAGAAGAAATTTGATAAATATAATTTGAGATTTAGCCCTGCATTTTCTCCCACCTATGGACTACCTGTGCTTGGTTCTACCTGGGTCATCTTGGCCCAGAAGGCTTCTCTTTACTCTGCAGTATCTAGTGTATGCTACTGCTGTTTCTTATAGAATGACTAAGTCTCTCCAATTTATGGAGACACAAACAGCCTTCTTTCAGAACTCTCACTAAATATCATCGTATTTTGGCCTCATCTCATGTTCTCTCCACAGTCACGAGAACCATAAAGCTGTGAGCAAGGAGGAACAATCATGCTGGGCGTTCCCACTGCTAATGATGGGCAGAGAATCCAGCCCACAACCCCCAGTCCATTTTTGTACCACTCACGGAGACAGGGAAGGAGTTCCTTCCTGAGATCAACAGCAGGAAGTGACCATTTTTTCCAGTTTCTTTCTTTTGTTTTTTCCTTTTACTTTGGCTTGTTTGTTTTTGCACAGGATATTCGAAGGAAGATAACACTTCTTGCTCAAATATTCTGATTGTTGTTTATATCTTGCTAATACAAGGTCTTTTGAAAAAAATTCTCCACTCTTAGTTTAAACAGCAGAGACAGCCACAGGATTTTATCTTCTCACTGGGAAATTATTTTCTCCATCAGTGTTTTGATGATGACAGGCCTTTTTCCATCTCACAGTTTCTCCTCCTTGGGGGAATAGAAATGTAAGGAATAATTTCTGATTTGATATTTGCTATTCTCCTCACATATCACTGTAGTTTAAAAACTGCCTACAAACTTGCTAATAGCTTACTTTTAAAACTATGCTTTGGGAGAATGAGAGGTAATGGGAAGAGAAGAAAGACACTCTTAAAACTACACATGTGAGGATACATATGAAATATTTGGAAGAAGAGATGATTCACTAACTGTACTAGGCATGCGCATTGTATAAAGCTCTATTTATGGGGTCTGGATAAGATCTTTTATAAGCAAAAATTCTATGATTTGGCTGCACAGACAGCATGATTATAAGCAAAGATCCTTTCCTTATATCTTATATAATTCAAAATTGCCATAGCTCATCACTAATTCTAGAAAAGAGTGCTGAGTATCTCTATTTACCAATTAATGACACAGCTGTAAGACAGTAACATAAACATAGTTTACAATTCAAGTTTATTAGCCTTAAAATGAAAATTTCTTGATTTTTAGACTTATTAGAAGATTGACATCATTTTTGATTTTGTGCCAGAATGACTATTTATAGTATCATCATACTACTTTAAGTCTTTTGAACTCAAATTTTCATATGTATAATGCAGAGAAGCATCAATTGGCTTAGTATAAAGAGTGATAAAAATTGTACATTGTGCTCAGTTCCTCAGCTCAAGAGATGGCCAAACATTTATATTTATTGTCTTCTTAATTTGACCAGGTTAACATCCATCCAGGAGCTGCAGACTCTAGAGACAAAAGAAAAGAAACCTTCAGATTTGCCTAATCTGAACTTCTTTCCTACACATATTTAATATCAGTGCTCAAATGCACAGTAACAAGGGATTCACAGAGTGGAATATCTTTCCTGCCCACAGTAAGTAGTTAATACATTATATCAAATGTATTCATAGCTAATTCTTAGAAATCATTAATTTGCAAATTATGCTTTAGTTAAATTTTGTTTTATCAATCAAATGCCATGTTGAGGAGTGCCTGTTAGTGCAAATGAAGTTATGTTTATTAAAAAATACTGTCCTCGAGAGCAAAGAATAAACATATGAAGTACTCATCACTTATTTAGGTTAACTTTAACATTAACAGTGCATGCATAATTAAACTGGCAGTCAATCAGTTAAATAAATAAATGATCAGCTTGGGGACAGGATGGCCACCATTGGCAGTATCATCTCATTCACCGTTTGTTTAGTAGAAGACATTATCTAGTTGCTGCAAATTAGCTACATATGTTTCTTAGTTGGTGATGTGTGGAACAAATAATTGTTGTTGTTGTTGTTAGGTGCCATCGAGTCGGTATCCGACTCATAGCGACCCTCATAGGGTTTTCAATGGCTGACTGCTTCAGGATTGCCTTGGGAGTGGATTGCCAGGCCCTTCTCCCATTTTTGCGGTGCTGGGAATTGAACTTGGGACCTCAGAGACTGCAGCGCAGCACTTTACCCACTGAGCTAAATCCCAGCCCCCTAGGAACAAATAATAGCAGTGATTAATGATAATATCACAAGTATTAAAACATTTATTGAATGCTTACTGTGAGTCAATTCTATCTTGCCAGCTCTCTATTACATGTTGTTGTTGTTAGGTGCCGTCGAGTCGGTATCCAACTCATAGTGACCCTCATAGGGTTTCCAATGGCTGACTGTTTCGGGATTGCCTTGGGAGTGGATTGCCAGGTCCTTCTCCCATTTTTGTGGTGCTGGGAATTGAACTCGGGACCTCAGAGACTGCAGCGCAGTGCTCTACCCACTGAGCTAAATCCCAGCCCCTCTATTACATAGTTACCTTTATTAACCTACTTTACAGATTTGGAGAACTGACTCTTGGAAGGCTTTAGTTACTTGTCTTTCTGGTAACAGAAAGAGCTGAGCACTGACGCAGCTCTGGGACCCTTCACCCTGTACCATGTTGACCCTAGCATATGTTTGCCTGGCCACCCAAGCAACACAACTGGACTGTCCCTGCGATGGTATCCTCTTCTTTTTTCTCCTAAAGAGTATCCAAAGAGTTCCTAGCTTTTGGTAAGGAGCTTGGTAAGAAAAGACCGAAGCACAGAGAGCCGAATAATTAGTGACGATTCAATTCAATCTGAGCACCTGAATGTCTCCTTAAGAAAGAGAGGATGATGCCATTGTGCCCTAACGCAGGCATTGGGGGGAGAAGATAGGGGCCTGGCCTACGGTAAGTAATATACAGTGGTTTGCTTTCCTTATTCATCTTCCCTACATCTGTGTTAATTGGTTCTCACCTCCATCCACGAGGGAAGTGGGACTAGCAGACAGACAGTTGGCCAGCCCACATGGGCTCCTTCCTCTGCAGCTCTAGATGCCTCTGGGCCATGCAGCTCAGGGGAATGCTCTGCAACTGGGGAAGGAAAGGACCCCTCCCCACCCCTAGGGCAGAGTCACAAGTCAGCAAGGAGCCAAGGCTGGAGAAAATGAGTAGAAGGTGGATGGGGGGGATGGGCGAAGTCTGCACAGGTTGGATGTCTCTAGCTTCCCATGCAGGTGTCCAGGAGCGAATCAAATCCCCCTAGAGAGCCAGGCCAGGCCAGGCCAGTCCTTCCTCCTGCCAGGCCACAATCCTACAGAGCAGAGCTTCCATGAAGTTGGGGAGTGGGGGCTTCTTCCTTGACCCCTGCTCTGTTCCTTTCCTGCTCCTCTGCAGGGTCCCTGCTGTCATGGCGAGAATGGACCCTTCCTGTAAAAAAGCCAGGGATCGTCAATCTCATGTGTCCTGATAGCCTGACATTAAATCCTCTAGACTTTATTCAACCTGTGGTCCTGGTCTCTCTCCACAGAGCTGTTTGAGATCCTGGCAGTTAATGTCCAAACTCATTGAGTGAGCACCGGTCACCCAGGCCCAGAGAAGCCACACATCTGCTTTGGGCTGTGAGTATGGGTACCTTCTTTGGCATTTTCTGGGAAAGAAATCCTCCTTCTTCAGAGGGACCTCCATCCCTGTCCAGGTGACCTGTCCTCCGTTGGCCCTCTCTCCCTCAAGCATCCCCTGTGGAATCTCCATCTAAAGCTAGAAGCTGTCTCCCCAGCTAGGTGCTGTGTCTGATCTGCTGCAGGACCGAGTCTGCACTGGACAGTAAGATTGGTTATTAAGCATCCAGGGCTCCAGGGCTTCCAAGCACCTTCATTGTTCACAGCTTTAAGCACACCAACCCTTCCCAATATAAAATCTGGAATTTCTAATTCCAACAGGGCTGCAGACACTGTTGGAACATTTTACCAGTCAGTTTTTCCAGTGAACGCATACAAACGTTTTTTACGCTCTGGTTACAGCTGTGGTGACCCTGTTAAAATACCTGGCTGTGAAAATTGAAGGCAGTTTAAGAACTGATGTAGACATCCACTCAGCCTTTCCATCATGAGTTCAATACTGCTGAAAGTGACAGCGAGTCAAGGATGAAATGAAACCGCAGAGTGAGGGTGGCTTTCTTAGATGGTGGCAGCACTGTCATCTTGAGCTTCAGACTGAATGCTGGCTTACAATGCTGGATGTGGCGTATGACGCGCCCACTTCCCAATAAGTTCTTTGGGCTGCTGACATACAGGGTGCTTTTTGCACTGTATATTCTAAACCAAAAAAAAAAAAAAAAAAAAACAAAACTCTGAATGTAGGGTAAAGTTGAACTCATCCCCTAGGGACCACCATGCTGCAGGGTATTCATGTAAGGAATGAGAGTCCAGGCAGACCATTACCTGGTAGCTGGTCGCTGGGCGACAGCAACCATGTGACGTGTCAGGCAGAGACACAACCATGTGACACGCACAGTTGCAACCATATGATGCGCACACAGCCCAGGGAAGAGGCCAAGAGCCCTCCCAGGGGGAGCCAGCAGAGCCCCGTTGCAAATTCCAATGCAAACCCGAAGTCTCCAAGATTGAATCTGCCCCTTCCTATTTCATTACAGCCTTATTTGCCAGCCAACTCCACTCCAGCCCAAAGCCCTTTTGTTCCAGGCTCTGCATTTACCACTTCGCTGAAAGTTCTCCATTTGCTAGGGTTTCATGTTCCCACGGCATGTTTCCTGTTTCTATTTCTGGCTGTGGGTTCCATTCAGATTCTCCGGAAGTTATTTCACTCTGCATCTGAGACCTTTCCTGCAGGGCTCCAGGTCAGCCTCAGCTCTCCCTAACTACGGGACGTGCCACAGGACCCCTCCCTGTCACTGTGCCCCCACGGCTCTGAGATCTTATCTCCACAAGCTGTGCATTTGAAATTCTGTCCAGGCATTCTTGCTAAGTGGTTTCAGGGGGCTAGTGGCACTCACCTATTATCCTCTTGCTGTGCTTCTAATCTAAAGAGTCATGAGGTAGAGCCACCTGTCTGGCCTCTGCTGTATTTATCAGACAGAGCTAATCCCTCTACTGCACTGGGAAATTCATTACACAGTAGAGTTTCTGTAGCCTTCCGGCTGACCTTGCATTGTTCCCTAAGCTTAGCTGTAGCTGTGTTCCTGTGAGAAATGCTTGTCCGAAGTAGCACCTAATGGAGTGACCAGCTTCTCTTGTGTCTGTGGTGACAGTAGTTTTGTAGCATTATGGAAACCATATGGTTAGGTGTGAAATTCCTGGCATAGCTTGGCTACTGCCTAAAATAGTGCTTTCCATGGGGTCAGTAGGGCATTGCCCCAGAGACCACATTACAGGAGAAAATTTTAAAGTCTACTTAAAAGTTGGAATTAATATTGTTGGATGAGACCAGCACCTCCTTTTATTGTGTTTTTTTGAGCTAAGTCAAGACAAGCAAATAACAGCCTGCAGGCCAAATCCAGCCCACTGCCTGTGTGTATAAATAAAGTTTTATTGGAACACAGCCATGCTCATCCAGTTACACATTATGGCTGCTTTCACACTTAAGCACAATTGAATAGTAACAGAAACCTTAGTGGCCTGCAACACCTAAAACATTTACCATCTAACTCATGAGGATGCTTCAAGATCACAGAAGCCTTAGTCTATTTTCTGTTGCTGTAAGAAAATACCTGAGGCTGAGTAATTCATAAAGGAAAGAGATTTATTTTGGTTTAGAGTACGAGGTGTCCAAAATCATGGAGCTGGATTCTGCTTGGCTTCTCTCATAAGGGCTGTGCCACACATGGGGGAAAAGCAGAGTGAGAATTGAGTAAGAGAGGAGACAAGAGGAGACACAAGGAGACAAAAACACTGACCTGCCTTATAAACCCTTACTCCCATAAGAACGAACCCTGTCTCTCAAGAAAGACCGTGTATATGTTAGGCAAGTGCTCTACCACTGAGCTGCACCCTCAGCCCCAGTTAGATTTTGATCTAGCACCCAAATTAATTGATATTTTTCTTTGCCCAGACCCAGTCTTCAAAACTGAATGCTTCTCTAGGTATCTTAGGGATAGAAACAGAGTTTATTTCCAGTTCTGCATTACCCTGAGGATTAGCTATTTGAATGATGTTGGGCTTTTTTGCAGGGCATTGAGTTCAGAGATCCCACTTTCGGAAGGCCTCAGGTTCTGCCTCCTTTCCCTCATGCCCTAAAAAAGGTACAGAAAAATGCAATCATGTTTATCTCTGTTTAGTAAATATTTTGGTTTGGAAATTGCTTGTCTCTATGATTTTTTTTTCTCTCTCTGATTTAGCACTTGCCAGGTTGCTGCATCTGAAGTTTTTAAAAAATATGATACAACTTTCAATTGTTAAAATCACCAAAGTAGAACCTTCACTCAGATTTTGCCCAGGCACCAGAGACAAAAGCCTTGACACTTTCTGGAAATGTCATCTTATGTCTCTAGCTTTTAAGTGACATCATATATGTATAACATGAAAACAGTTTAAATGTGACTGTTTTGGCAACATTTCATAAATTAAGACTTAAAATGGATACTGTGTTTGCTCTGATTATAATAATATTACATCCTCATTACACACTAAGTGAAGCAGAAAAGAAGAATAAATAGCGCCCCTAATCCCACTGTAGAGAAATAGCCAATATCATATTTTGATGTATCAATTGTCCAGTTTTTAGAATGTTGTCTATTTTTAAGTAGCCAAGAGAGCATTGTTCTGGCTACATTTATTTAATTGGAGGATGGTAATTCTTCTTTTGAGATGTGAGTCACAGGATAGCATTATTTCTCTCCCTTTCCATTCTGAGGTCATTGCAGATCAGTTAACTACTTGTAAGATATACCACACTCCTCAATGTAATCTATCCTGGTGGATCTAATCAAAAGAATCCACTCAGAAAACCACTAGGGAGTCGTAATCGAAGGAACTGTGCCACTCAGTGAAGGGTGGCAAAGTGCCCAACTGTAAAGGATGAAGGACTTGCAGCAATGACACTGCTATCATTTAATGCCACTGTAGGCTGTGTCAGAGCTACATCTAACAGAGTGGTGGAGCTGGACCTAGGAATAAGAGGATCATGTGTATTTTACAAATAGCAATGCTTCAGTAAGCTTCATGTTTGCTCCGATCTCTGTGGCCTTCCTCTGAGATCCCATGCAAAGGTCTAAAGTGGCCATCTTGATTCTCACAGATGGACTATGGAATATAGGAGCTTTTCATCAGTTTCTACAATCTCTGAAAAACAATGAAAATTGCCTATCAATCTGAACCAGTCCAGAGCCCTGCTTCCCTCTCCTGTGAAGCTTGGAACTGAGCCAGGCAGAGCGAGCATGGGCCCAGTTTCTGGGAGGGGGATGTGGAAAGGATACTTGGACACAACAGGAAAGGATTCTGGAGAAGGAGCGTAAGGCCATAGATCTTGGCAATGCCAGGAAAACCTCCATGCCTCCTATTAGACCTCAGTGGGTAAAAAGATGAAGTGTCATTTCTTAAGGCATCAATGTGAACTCCCAGGTAGGTGTGCACTACCCAGTGACTCTATGGAGACCAAGGGAAGGATGACAACCATTGTGCTTTACTTAGAGTGAGTCCAATCTCTTTCTATGACTAAAAAGCACAAGTTCTGTATCACAAAAGTCAAAATCCAAGTGCTGGACCAGCAACTTCCTATCCACGTAAGCTCCTGAAAGGTACTTACTGGCCCATGTGTATACTTGGTGACTACAGGTATATCACTGCAGGGCTGGAGGAAGGATTGAACATGATATCTCAAGTGCAACTGATACTGGGCAGCACGGTGCCTCTTTGGATCCTTGGTCTCATTAATAAAAGAATTTTATAATGGACCCAAAAGGAACTTCAAGGAAAGTTTATCCAGAGCCAGAAAAGGAGAGAGAGTGTCTCTAAGTACTGGGGCCAGCAGGCTGGGGATACGGGGCCAGTGTGGGGAGAAGGAGAGGTGGAAAGACAGAGGGAGAGAGAGAAATCAGAAAGTGGGCAGATCTGTCAGTGGTTGTCAGAGACACAGCCTAGTGCTGCCACCTGCAGCCTGAGGAGTCCTCCCTCCTAGGGACCTTCAGTAGGGTTGAGTTGAGTCCTTGCTCACATCACAGAAAAGAATTTCAGGACATGTCAGAGTAGAACAAAGTTAGTAGGCTTACTACAGGTAAGAGACAATGCACACTTTAAGTATGGACATTTGGGTAGAAAAGCATGCTTAAAAGAATAATAGTGCATGTCCAACATATGGACAAGGGCTTCTCAAAAAAGAGAATCACATCTGAGTGTCTTAACAATAGCTACATATATTTTTTGTGGCCTTTGAAGTTATATTGTTCCAAGGATGTAATTCACAACCCCATTTAAAGACTATCCAAAGAATAAAATTAAGTAAAGTTTAAAAATTAAGTAGAAAAAGCATAATCTGGTTTACTTAATTTTCTTATCTTGAAGAGTTTTTATTTTTTTGGTAAATGAAATTGTCAGGTGGTTTTATGAGGTGCAGTGTTCAGGTTTAGGGATGAGAGAGCTGTGCTAATAATGTCAAACTCAAAGGTCACAACCATTCTGGGGCTAAGTAAGCAGAGTTCATTTGTTGTCCTTAATAATCTTGCTTGATATTTTTTAGGACAACTGGTGTTGTTTCTATGTAGGCCATCTTCCCTGATCTTGGCAGCTATGTTGAAGTTGTTGACTTTTAGCCTGTGGAAGATGCAAGCAGATTCTGTGAGTTATAGTTGTTGACTCTCAGCTAGCAGAAATAATCAGATTCCAGAGAAAGGGGCCTCCCTCCCACCCTTATGCCATTTTAATTTTTTTCTATCTGTCTATTCTGCCTCACTGGCCATGACCATGCCACTTGTAAAAAGATATTTATCAGAAATATTGTTAGTTGTTGTTGTTCTTGTTAGATGCTGTCAAGTCATGTCTGACTCATAGCGACCCTCACAGGGTTTTCAGTGATTGATTGTTTCAGGATTGTTTCAGGGACTGGACTGCCACATTCTTCTCCCATCCTGTTCCTTGTAGAGGGTATTATCTACCCAGGAAGTACTGACCACCAGATCAAATACCAACCACCTTGTCTCAGAGGAAGCTCGCATATTGATTTCATGCCTCAAAAAGTGCCTGGGAAGCAGACAGCTCCAGAGGCCCCTCTATTCCCCCTTTTACTGCTTCCGTCCGCTATCACAATTAGCACAAAGCAAATAGCAGTTACTCCAACTGACTGTCCCTGAATTCTGGGACCAGCCTGGATCATCGATGCCTCTGCAATACTCATCCAGTGAGGGGATAAGGTACTTAGGTATTGAATAGATCAATATTGGAAAGAACTAGGTAGACGAGTGCTCCTGCCCCACCTTCCAAGGGACTGTCCCTGTTGGTGACTCTGACAGGGACCTTCCAGCTACCCCACACATGACAGCTGTCTATCCTCAGTCTGCTCCAGTTTCAGGCATCTGGGCCTGCAGACCTCCCCTTCCATGCTTATTGCCTGTGCAGGGACCAATGAAAGTTCTCCTCCAACCTTTGGAGGTTAGCTGAAATTGATTGCAATAGGCAGATTAACAGGAGAAAAAGAAGTGCAGGACAGTGATTGCTCCATGAGATTCAGAAACTCACATACTTGTAGCAGTGTATGTAGATAGATAAGCTTACATAGTTGTCATTATTAGGTGCTGTCAAGTCAGTCTCCAACTCATGGCGACCCTACGTGCAACAGGTGAAACAGCATTGTCAGTGGTTCTCTCCTATTCATAGGGTTTTCAATGGTTGATTGTTTTTTGGGAGTGGGCTGCCAGGTCTTTCTCCCAAGCCTACAGCACCTGGTGCTCCTGGGCAGCCTCCTATCCAAATACTAGCCAGGTCTGACTCTGCTTACCTTCAGAGGTCTAACAGGATTGGGCACCACAATGGTACGGCTGCAGTCAACATACATAGAGCCCCTCTGATTGTGCTTTACTAGGAGAAAATGGCCCAGCTTCCCTAGTGGACTTCTGAAATGCAATGTAAACAATCCTGTCTCCCTTCTTTTAATTTTAAGAAAAAGACAACCACAGGTGCCCCTCTCTTCTCACTGTCACCTTTGTCATTTGTAAAATTAGTATGTCTGATAGGCTGTGGGAAGTTGGATTGCCTATGGAGTGCGCTTGAAGACAAAAGACTCTTCCAAGGGGGAGATAAGATGAAGATTTTCCATAGAAGCCCCTGATCCCTTTTGCTTTTTGAAAAGTGGATAATATTGGAGATCAAGCATCACCCCCTTTTCCTCAAGCCCAGACTTCAACTAAAACTGTCTCCTCCCCCAAACTCTGGCTGCCTGATCATTGGGAAAAGGCAGCAGGCAGGCTCATTGCTGGCACAAGTTGCACACTCTTCTTCATGGGAGGGAAGGAAATGGGGGAGTGTAGGGAATTTTGAGGGCTAGTAAATGATTTTTAGGGGATTACAAATGAGCCCAGAGAACAGTGATAGACTGGAACATGGTTCCTCTGGGCTGTGGAGGAATTAAGGGAAGTTAAGGGGTGGAAATTCACCTAGAACAAATAAAGTCCCCCAGCCAATGTCTCTGAGTAACTCTCAGAAGACAAGAGGAAAAGTCTGTTTGGGAGTGATGGGGACTTTTCATGGCCTATCTTCTCTTCCGTGGTTACTTGGTCCTGGTGATTTGATGAGAATCCTAGGGAGGGAGTTTAAGGCAATTGCATTTCCTGTGGAAGAAGTTTCATCAGCCAGATACAAGAATTCCAGAGACAACCTTTCCCTGCCCTTGCATAAGAGAAACAAGAGGTTAGAAGGTTCTTGGTTCTGAGGCAGCATCTAAGGTTTTTATGTTTATGTTTTATGATTTCTTTCCTCCTCCTCCTTCTCCAGCTCCTCCTCCTCTCTCTTTCTCTCCCTCTTCCTTCTTCCCTTCCTCTCACTCTCCCTCTTTCCTTCCCTCCCTATGTAGCCCACGCTGGCCTCAAACCCAGGATCCTCTTGCCTCCGCCTCCCAAATGCTGGGATTACAAGCTTGCATCACCATGCTTGTCCTTCCAAGTTATTTTAATTCAAAATTGCCCATCAAGCTGAAGTACCATACTTTTGGGTTTTATTTTCTGAGCCCCAACATCTGAGTCCTGACTGGACCCCCAGACTGATTTCCATCAACACCAACTCTATGGCACCTCCTCCTCCTTTCTCCTCTTTTCCCCATCGACCTCTTGTATTAGTCAGCTTCACAGAGCTTTAATAAAATACTTGAGATAGTTAACATATAAAGAGAAGAAGGTTGTTTTGGCATATGTTCTGAAGGTGCCCGTCCATGAGCAAGTGGCCCCATCTCTGGGCCTCTAGCAAAAGTAGCACATTCATGGCAGGTGTGTATGGTGGAACAAACTGCTGATCTCATGAGGGAAGAAGCAGGGCAAGAGGGGAAGGCTGCAGTCCTGCAGGCCCCTTCAGTGGCATGCCCCACATGCCACATGGGGGAGACAGGAACAAGACAGAGGCAGAAAGAAAAAAAAAAGCACATTTTCAAGGGTGAGAGAAGAGGACCTTGAAAGCCGAGCCCCACTGTGAGAAACTATCAAATCGTTTCACCAGGAGGCCGATTTAATAAATTATAGCAGTGAGTCAGTAGGGTGATGTCAGATAAATGAAATATTTAACACGATGTAATAATCCCTCCAGTAATGTTAGGATGTTCACATTTGTTAATCTAAAGCACTCCCTGATGAGATAGCTGAGTGGCTGAGCATGCTGGAAGGCTGCTCTAAACTATGGCATCCCCTGGAGTCAGGGAGGACAGTCCTTGTCCTGGTCCCTGCAGGGGTGGGGGTTACCTCTCAGCTGGGAATGTTTCCCTCTAATTAACAAACAGTGGGGTTAAGGACACCTAGAAAAATTACCTCTCTCCCTCTCCTTCCCTCTCCTTCCCTCTTCTCTCTCACCCTTCTCTCTCCTTCCTCTCTCCCTCTCTCTCTCTTTTCCCAGGTCCAGAAGGCTGGTAAAAATACCCTGCTTATCTCCTGCTTTGTAATGTGGTTTCTGCTGTGAATAGGAGAGACAGACAATAGACCTTTCCTAGCCTGGCAGTTGGTCTGCCTGTTCACAAAACTGAGATCCGCTGAGACTTTGTCAACTTTCAGGTTTTCTATTTAATAGCACAAAAAGAAAAAGGAAAACAGAAAGCCTTTATTCAGAATTCCCAGGCTCATGCAAAATAAAGCTGTTATTTCACGACCAGACTGCTTAAATGATCAATTCATGGCATGGTTATTAATTTATGTATTAAGTAGTTGGTATCCATTTCTGGCTTATTTTCATTCTATAATTAAACAGCACCACCTCCAAAGGAGACAATAACAATTGTCACCATGCCCCATCAACCTCCTTCTCTGGCCACTAAGTCCTTCCACAGTACAATTGCAAACTCACCCAAGGGCCAGATGGACTGTGTGTGTCAAGTAGTGATGTGGCTCGTACCACCTGCCAATCACTCTGGGATTCTGCCACCTCCCCACCCCCTCCAGCTCTGAGTAAACAACATGTATCTCCCAGTTACAAAGAAAAGCTAAAAGCCAAATGGGATGTCAGAGAGCAAATTCTTAGCACAAACAATTCATTGCTTGAGTTGTTCAAACTTGGGGTGAATTTTCAGGTTAACAGTCAATGGATTTAGGCTATAAAAATTATCTAATTAGCCAGACCCAGATAGCATATTGCTCCCTGCCTGCTAGTTCCAGAACATAGTCTTTGGTGTTTTGGTTGACAGAAGTAGAGGATGCTAAATATACAGGTTGGGGCAGTGGCCAAGTACCTATCAAAAACTGAAGAATAATCAACTCTGTTATTGGCCAGGAAAGAAAGGTTTGTTGGGGCCTTTAGAGGCTCATTGTTTTCACTGGCGACATCACTGAAACATTTGTATTTAGGCAAGGAGCTGTCAGGAATTATATTACCTTCCTCGGGAGATGTGTCTGAAACAGCTGTTTCCAAATGCTCCTCTGCAACGGCAGGTGATGGCAAGTTTCCAACCTGCCCCATGGTTTCTGGGGATCCCCCCCAAGGCACATGGAGATTGAGATAGCTATAAAAGTACATCCACATGCAGTTATTACCTTAGTCACCTGGGTTTTTTTTTTGGGGGGGGGTTGTTGTTTTATTTCAAGATCCCCAGGCAAAAGCAACATCTCCCAGTAACATGTGTCATAGGAGAGCTCTGAGGCATCACACACAGACTTTGGAAGCATCTTTATTTCTGATGTCCTGGCCCAGCAACCCACACCACCAATGTCGCTCTAGCAGTGACCAGGGTGAACCTGCTTCTCTGTCTTCTAAGCAAGCACTTCTCCCAGTCTCCTGCCCGGCCTCCCCCTTGGCCTCCTGCTATAGCTCTGTAACCCACCCTCTGCTCCCCAGATAACTTTTTCTCTATTCTCCAGCCTTTGCACGGCTTCCTCTTTGTATGCTGTCCGGTATTTGATCTCTTCTGGACCACAGCTTGAAAAATTAACAGAAAACCATTAAGAAAAAATTCTCATAGGAAAATGAGCAGTCTGACGAAAAGTCAGCCCTCTATGTCTACAGCTTCTGTAGATGTGGATTCCATCAATTGTGCCGTGAAAATATTTGAGGGGAAAACTGCATGTGTACTGAATATGAACAGACTTTTTTCTTTGTCATCATTCCCTAAACAATAAAGTATAACAATTATTTGCATAATATTTACATTGTATTAGGTGTTATAAGTCAGCTAGAGATAATTTAAAGTAGACGGGAGGAGGTGCATAGGATATGATGTGCATACATATACTCCTATATGCAAATATCACACGATTTCATTTAAGGGACTGGAACAGCCAAGGATTTTGGTAGCCAGAGTCCTAAATCAGGCCCCTGTACATACCAAGGGACACTTGTCTTTTTATAGGGGGACCCACTACTGGTGTCTAGCTGAACACAAAAATAAGTAAATATTTTCATCTCTGTATTCAAGGGGATGGATCCCTTGATTTGCAAGAGGACCTGTCTCCCTGTAGGCACAGGACCAGCCAACTCTTCTTCCCTGACAGCCGTCCCCTGGACTGCACCAGTGAGGCTGAGCGACAGGAAGGGAGAACAGCATCCTTGGTCTGCACCAATACGATGACAAGAAAGGACTTGCACCTGGCCCAGAGTCCCAGAGACATCAACAGCCCTTGATGGGCTCCAGTCACCACACACACCAACACAGACCCGCTGCCTGGCTCTTTAGGACAAGGAGATCTCTCGAAGGCCAGGTTACAGGTGGCTGTCTCTCTAGCCACCCCATCCCCAAAGGCATTGAGAGAGATAAAGTATCAGGAGGCTGTCGGTGGAGGTCATATTTGACAGCGTTTCCTCTGTGAGAAGAGTTTGGGGACAAGGGACAGAATGGAGGTCATCCTAGTTCTACATACTTGGCCATTCAGCTGGACTTAGAGCCCTAGCGCTTTTGTCAAAAGCCAAGCAGAGAGCAGAAGTAGCTGAGCTGGCATTTCTGCTCTGTGCAAGGTGTTTGGGTGCTTTCCATGTAGTTCTCCACTAACCTATCCTAATCACCCCAGTCTATAGATGAGGAATTAGAGGCTGAAAATTATCATATAACTTTCTAGCTGTAAGTACATGTCAGAACTATGCTATTTTAACCTAGAAGTTCTCGCTCCTAAAGTCTGTGTTTTCCCCAGAACTGCCCAATGACTGAGACCTTGGCCACCATTCTGGATTTGCAATCAGCTCATTAGAAGGGTTTGCAGGAGGCTACCCTGACAGCCAGCACAGAGAAACCTCCTCACCCTTGGCAGACAGACACAGCAAAGCTGGGATGGCACAGGCATCAGGGACAGGGAGCCTTGGCCTCACATAGAGAAACTATGGCCAGGTAGTGGTGGAGGCCCAGCCAGCCAGGCCACATGATTTGGCTTTGGATATCTGGAACATTTGATAAGAGCTGCTAGAACTGACAATAAATCCCTACTGAGTTCCAAGTAGCAGCTCATCATGACTACTGGCTCTCTCAGCAGTTGAGAGGGTTTTGTTGTCCTTGTCACTGAAAGAACACATTTAACTCAAATAACACACAGGATGAATATTTTTGGTTTTTTGGTGGTGTCATATTCCCTCTCTCCTCACCTAATGACTAGGTATTTTAAATAAACCCAGGTCTCCTGGGTGCTAAAGGGAATCTTCAGGTTCCTTTGCTGTGTGTAAGTGCTCAACAGACCTTCAATGGCCTAGGCCAACCCAGGGCTCCCAGAGAGGGCTTTTAGTGGGGACACTGGTGAGGGTCCCTGGGACTGTGTGGGATTCTGGTGCTGTAATGCCAGCAGGAGAGCATCTTCAGCGAGCAGACATTTTCCTTTCTGAGTCAAGAGCAAGACCATCAGAGCTGTAGGGTTTGCTGGATCAGCTCTGCAAAGCAGATACCCTGACAATGGGTAGACCAGGATTAACTATTCTTTGTGTTAATCAGCTTCATGTTACTATAACGAAGGGCTGACATAACTAACTTATACAGACAAATGTGGTTTTTTTGGTTCACAGTTTTGGAAGTTCCCGTCTGTGATCAGTCAGCCCCCATTCGGGCCTGTGGTTGTACATCACAGAGGGAGCAGGTGGCAGAGAAAATCTGTCTATTTCATGGCTGGGAAGCAATATAGAGAGAGGAAGAGACAGAGGTCCCACTATCCTCTGCAAGCACATGCCTCCAATATCCTAAATCCTCCTACCAAGCCCCATCTTTTAAAGGTTACACCACCTCCCAATAGAGCCACACTAGGGACAAAGCCTTCAGCATGTGGACATTTGGGAGACATTCACGATCCAAGCCATAGCATTCACACATGCAGTGGGCACTTCAATGACATAGTTATGATTCCCTTTTATCTGTCTATTGATTATACTTAAAACTTTCAATGTTAAATTCTCTTGGAGTTGGCCAGTGACTCTGTGATGTTTTGTATTGGGAGGAGGGAAATGCAGAGAGGATTTCTCACTTCAAATGTCATCAGCCAGCAGCCTCTGATCCAGTCCTCTAAAACTCCTATGAAAATAATGGTCAGTTTATAAGAAAAGTATATCTCAATCCCCATAGTCAGGAGGCTGAGGCAGGATTGCCAGTTCCAGGCCAGCCTGGACTACAGAGTGAGAGCTTGTCTGAAGAAAAGATGAAACAGAAACAGAAGCAGAAGCAGAAGCAGAGGAGGAGGAGATGGGGGAGGAGGCGGAGGGGGAGGAGAAAGGAAAGGAGGAGGAGGAGAAGAAGGAGGAGGAGGAGGAGGAGAAGGAAAAGGAGAAGAAAAGAAGGAGGAGGAGGAGGGGAGGAGGAGGAGAAGAAGAAGGAAAAGGAGGAGGAGGAGGAGGAGGGGAGTAGATGAAAAGACGGGGAGGAGGGTGAAAGGAGGAGGAGGCAAAAAGAAAAGATGCACAACCCTCAAAACCAGAACTGACAGTCAGTCTCTTTCCAGGGTCTTAGAAGAGTCTCCACAAACTGTAGGGCAAATTAGCTCAGGGGAAAATGCACGCGCTGGTCCGTCTCCATTGGGACTCAGAAATGGGCCGAGCCTGTTTGCATCTCTTGTGTCGGTGAGATTTCCATCACCATTAACAAAATACTGAGATAATGAACTGTTAGAGAGTAAAGCCTTATTTAGTTCACCATTTTGGAGGTTCCAGCCCAAAATCAGCTGGACCCATAACTTTGGTCTTTGGCAAGCAGCACTTCCTCATGGGAGCACACACAGTATGACTTACATCACAGGCCAGGGAGCAGAGGGAGAGGAGGAGCCCAGAGTCCCCCCCATAGTCATGAAGGGTGCACCTGCAGGTACCTAAGGACCTCACAAGGCCAATCACCAAAAATTCCACTGCCTCTCAATAGCTCCTTCCTAAGGACCAAGCCTTTAGCCCATGGACCTTGGGGGACACACAACATCCAAATGATAGCATCCTTCCTCCATGGGCTGCCGGCTCCAGAAACCCTGCACTTGTCACAACCACACCCATCATGCCTTCACGCTCTAAGTGCTAGTTTTAGGCTTAGTGAAAATTTGTTTCCTCTTCTGCTTATAAATACTTCTGTTATTTGATCTAGACAGATAATTCTGGGTTATCTAGGGGAGAAGGCTATATTCCAGAGTGTAGTACCTCAAATAAAGCACGATAAACTAGACGAGGTCCAAAAAAGCCCGGGGGTAATACAACCTGATGGCTATTACTTTTCAGGTCCTTGAATTTTACAAACTCTCAGAAAGTCAGACAGTCAGCGTAGAAAAACCTCCCTTCATAGTTCAGCTAGAAGGTACTAGATTCAAGCCTCATACACACTGGTAACTGAGAGGTGGATACCCCTTGTTTCCCCATTCTTTCAAGCATGGCTAAATGGACAAGGACAGGAAAGGGACACACAGTTGTCCTGGACTGAATTCTGCATTCTTGAGCAAATAAACAGGAATAAGGGAGAATCTTTGAAAAACTTTCACATATCAGCTGAAGTGAACATTCTAAAGTTTCACTGGAAGAGAAATTTTTCTACAAAAACCATTAAAACATCCTAGAAAAAAAATTATCATCCTTAGCAGGATGGAAAATCACGTTGCCCTTTGAAACAGGAGCAAAATGTCAAGTGGAGAATGGACTGATATAGAACCAGCACATAATGAGAAGGAAAGGGAGATAAGGGAAATAACGAAGTATTAAAGGAAATGAAAAGTGCATTGCAGAATTACCACATATCCGTGCGGATACAGTAAAGAGCAGAGATGACACCTTGGAAAATCTTATTGGTACTGAGGGAGACAAATGTCCCTAGAATGGAGAGAAGAGGGAACCACACAGGAAAGGTGGGAACAAGGAGGGATGGATAGAAAAGGAAGAATAACAATGTGGGGGTGAAGGGGCCCGAGCTTCAGTGTCTCACATGGACTTGAAGCTCAGCCCCAGCACTTAAGTGTGTGTGAACTAGGAAATGTCTTTCATCTGAAAAAAAGTGACAATGATATTTGAGGACTAGGGTGGGAGATTGCAAGAAAACATGTGTGAGAATTTAGTAAAATGTATGGCATATATACATCCATAAAAGGAGACAGAGAGAAGGGAAGTTAGAGCTATTCCTCAGCATGAAGACCAAAAAAGTGGAAATGGTATTTCATGTGGAATAATAACAAAAGACATGATGGGGGTGGAGGAGTAGGATTTTCCTGGGCCAAGAGAAAGACCTAAGTATGCAATTAAGAAGAGGTCACCAAGAGACTTTTGGGGTAAGATGGAGGATTAGAAGCAGCCTCCATGTGAAGTGGTGAAACAAAAGAGATAGGATAGGAAAGAATAGACTCTATTCCAAAGAGAGAAACACTGAAGAAGCACAGGAATCACAAAGGAGGTGATGGGACAGTGTCCAAGTGCAGAGAACAGAAAGGCTATGCCCAACATGGACTGACCAGGACATATATCCAGCGGAGGATCCTCAGGAAGAGAAGAGAAACAGAAACCTCATCCGAAAGGAAACCCAGATGGCTGAGATTGGCAATCCCACAGGACAAGTCCACAGTCTTTGAAACCCTTGGATTCATTGATTAACTAATTAATGCCTGCCATCCTTCTGTTAGACAAAGTAGATTTCAAGCCAAAATTAGTCAGAAGGAAAAAAGGGGAAAATTCTTCAAAAAGATACAATTGTAAATATAGATACACCAAACATCAGTGCATTCAAATTCCTAAGACAAACATGACTTGACCTAACAAATAGGAATAGAAGTCAAATAATCCTGATGTGCAGATGATACGATCCTATATTTAAAAGACCCTAAAGATTCCACCAGAAAATTCTTAGAGCTGATAAATACTTTCAGCAATATAGCTTGATACAAAATCAATATTTGAAAATTAGTAGTTTTTCTCTATGTTAACAATGACCAGGCTGTGAAAGAAATCAAGAAAACAACCCCATTCATACTAGCTTCGAAAAGAACAAAACACTTTGGATTAAACTTAACCACAGGGGTAAAAGACCTCTACAATAGAAACATTAAAACACTGAAGAAAGAAATGGCAGGAGACACTAGAAGATATAAAGACCACCCATGCTCATGGACTGGCAGAATTAATATTGTGAAAATGGATTTATTACCAAAAGCAGTCTACAGATTCAATGTAATCCCCATCAAAATCCCAATGACACTATTCACAGAAATGGGGGGAAAAAGCCTAAAATTCATATGTAAGCACGAAGGAGCCCATATAGCCAAAGGAATCCTTAGCAGAATGAGTAACACAGGGGGTATCATGATACTTGATTTCAAATTATATTACAGAGTGATAGTAATGAAAATAGCATGGTGCTGGCACAAAACTAGACATGAAATAAAAGAAAGGATCTGGAAATAAACCCACCCATCCACAGCCACCTAATGTTCTACAAAGTTGGGAATAATAATGATAATAATAATGAAGGAAAAGAAGAAGAAGAAGGAGAAGGAGAAGAAGAAGGAGGAGAAGGAGGAGGAGGAGGAGGGGAGGAAGAAGTTGAAGTTGGAGAAAAGACAGCTTTTTGAACAAATGCTGAGGAAACTAGATTTCCTCATGTGGAAGGCCAAAACTAAATTCCTCTCTCACCTTGTACAAAAATTAGTTCAAAATGGATCAAAGACCTTAATGCAAGAACTGCTAGAGGAAAACATAGGGAAAACACTTCAAGGTACAGGTATAGGCAGACTCTGAAAAGGTCTACAATAGCTCAGGAAACAATAGCAAGAATTGACCAATAGGATTGCATGAAATTAAAGCTTCTGCACAGGGAAGGAGATAATTAACAGAGTGAAGAGAAAGCCTACAGAATGGGAGAAAATCTTTGCCAGGTATATATCAGCCAGACAATTACATATATCTAGAATAAAAAATATTACATATATAAATGCAAATATTTATATATAAGTATATAAATATATAAAGAACTTAAACCATAAAATACCATAAAAGCAAGTGATTTAATCAAACATTGATCAGATGATTTGAACAGACAGTTATCAAAAGAAATGCAAATGGTCAAAAATCATAGATAAAAATATTCAACATCCTTAGCCGTCAGGGAAATGCAAATCAAAACTGCCCTGAGATATCATCTCACCCCAGTCAGAATGACTAGCATGAACAAAACAAACAACAACAAATGCTGATGAGGACGCCTGGAAAAAGGAACCCTACTATACTGGCATGGGAAAAAGATGTGGCAATTCACTCCCAAGGCAATCCCAAAATAATCAGCCATCGAAAACGCTATGAGGGTCACTATGAGTCAGACATAACTCAGCAGCACCTCACAACAACAACTATACTGGTAGTGAGAATGTATGTTGGTGTAGTCACTACAGAAATCAGTACAGAGGATGCCCATAAAACTAAAAATAGCACTATCATATGATCCAGTTACACCACTCCTGGGTATATACACAAAGTAATATAAGTCAGCATACCATAGAGATACCTGCTCATTCATGTTTATTGTGCTGCTATTCAAATAGCCCAAGGGAGACAGGAGAAGAATTGGTACTTTTTAATTATGATGTTGGAAACAAATATCAAATATACCAAGGACTGCCAAAAGAACCAACAGATCTGTCCTAGAAGAAGTGTAACCAGAGTGATCCCTGGAAGCAAGGATGGCTAGACTGCATCTTATGTATTTTGGACATGTAGTGAGGAGGGACCAATCCCTGGAGAAGGACATCACACTTGGGAGAAAAAAGGAAAACTCTCAGCTAGATGGATTTACACAATATCTGCAACAACAGTCTTAAAAATAAGATTTTGTGCCTGGCACAGAATTGGGGAGTGTTTCATTCTGCTGTACATAGAGTCACTATGAGTAGGACAGCACCTAACAACAACAATTCAAATAGTCAAGATATGGAGTCAACCTAGGTGTCCATCAACAGATGAGTGGATGAGGAAAATGTGATATATATACACCACGGAATTTTATTCAGCCACAAAGAAATTATGGCATTTGCAGGAAACTGTATGCAATTAAAAATCAACATTTTAAGTGAAATAAACCAGACCCTAAAACAGTGCATGCTTTCCTTCATATGTGGATGTTTGACTTGTGTGTATATATATATATATATATATATATGTTCAATATTTTAATATATATGTCATGAAAGTAGAAGAGGGATTATGTAGAAGGAGAAAACGGATTAAAGAAAGGCAATAAGAAAGGAACAGAAATATTACATTTTGCTCCTAAAAGCAAAATCTGGAGACAGTCAGACAGACGCACACACACACATATACACACACACACACACACACACACACACACAGGGTGCCAAGATCTATACAATTCTTGGGACAAAACTTCTCATTTTACTATTTTAAGTATGAGTCATATGCTTGTTCTAATGTGATAGTAGAAATATAATCCAGAACATCATATGGCACATTCCTAGTGTATTTTAATTCAGCTTCAAAAAGCAATACATAGATAACATCTCTTAAATTGTGTATACTTTTTTGGGCATCCAAGTACACACACACACACACACACACACACACACACACCACACACACACACCACACACACACACACATACACACACACACACAACATGCTTGCAGAACAGGGACCATCAGTGGGGAGGGAAGGGATCAGCAGATGGGGAGGAAGGTCATGAGAAGGTGAAGGGGGAGATGAATTTGAGCAATGCACAATGATATGCATGTATGGAAATGTCATAATGAAACCCACTAAGTTATACACTGATTTTTAAAAAAAAAAAAACTAATAAAAACATTTAAAAATACAAATTAAGAAGAAATTGCCAAGATGAAGTATCAAGGTGTGAAATGTCATTATAACATTTTTGAATTTCTGGGATAAGAAAAATAAAATCCAAGGAACATTCCAGCCAAAAACACAGCTCACCTAGAGAAGTTGGGACATTAGAATGCCCTCAGAAGAGCATTAGATGCCAGAATATGATGAAGGAACATTTCCGCATTTAAAGGAAAGTGATTATGACCCCCAAATACGTGCCAAGTTAAGTGATTTTTCATATGGGCACAACAGAAAAATATTCACAGATATGCAAGGTTTAACAAAGACACTGATCTATACTGTTAAAAACCACTTTAGGAGCTGGGCATGGTGGCACTTGGGAGGAAGAGGAATCTGAGTTCAAGAGCAGCCTGGGCTACATAGTGAGACCTTAGCTCAGAAAACCAAGGACTGAGAATGCGTCTCAGTGGTGGGGTGCTCACCTAGCATTTGCAAGGCCCTGTGGCTGATCCTCAACATCACAAAAAAGAAACCAAAAGAGGCTTAGATGGTGCCCCGCCCCACACAACCAAGCAATTAATTGCTCTTGGTGAATGGATAATTTTGATCTAAAAGGACAAATGACCTTTGTACCCTTTGACTATCATCACCCTATCCACACACCTCAACCCCCAGCCTCTGGTAACCACCTTCCAACTCCCCAGCTCTGTGAATTGTTTTAGAGTTCACAGGTGAGTGAAAACATGTGGTATTTGTCTTCCAGTGTTTGGCTTATTTTACTCAGCAGGATGTTCTCCAGTTCCCTCCATATTGTCAGAAATGTCAAAAATTCTGTCTTTATCAGGTGGAACAGAACTTGCTCCACTGTGTTTTCCTACCAGATGGACATTTAGGTTGACTCTATAACTTAGCCATAGTGAATAGCACTGCAATAAATATGGGTGTGCAGACATGTATCTGACAAACTGATTTTAAATCTTTTAGGTAAATATCCAGAAGTGTGATAGCTGGATAATATGCTGGTTGTATTTTTAGGTTTTTTTTTTTTTTTGAATCTCCATATTGTTTTCCATAATGGCTGTACTAATTTACACTCCCTTCAACAGGGTGAAAGAGTTCCTTTCCCTCTACATTCTCACCAACACTTCTTACTGTCTGTCTTTTTGATAATAGCCATCTTAACAGGTGTGAGTTGAGAGCTCATTGTGGGTTTAATTTGCATCTCCCTAATGATCAGTTTGTGATGGGTATTTTTTCATCTATGTGTTAACCATTCTTATGGTTTCTTTTGAGAAATGTCTATTGATGTCTCTTGCTCATTTCTCAATAGGATTATTTGTTTTCTTAGATAAGAGAAATAAGTTTGATTTTTTTCTTCTTTCTTTTTTGATATCAATGGTGCAACATGGTGAATATAATAATTTGGACTGTACATTTAAACTTTGTTAAGAAAGTAAATTTTAAATATTCTGATCACAAAAAATGTCAAATATTTGAGGTGATCAATATGCTAATTAGCTTGATTTGATCATCCCACATTATACTAAAAATATCCCTTCTTTGTACCACATAAATATATAAAACTAAAATCTGATAATAAAAAGCAAAAACACCCCCAAAAGACTTATGGTAAAAAAATGAAATCTACTAAATATAGCATAAAATATGTTTGTTATAAATTTAGTCTGAAAATGTACTGAAAATATCAAATTTAACATAGAACTATACTAAGTACATAAATTTAATATGAGCAAATTGGTCTAAACTCCCATATTTTATTAATAAAGTCTGGGATATGGGAGATGAGGTTAAGTCAATGCTAAATACCTCAGTATATGTGGAGTACACAATGGCAACCATATCATGGTTTTATTCCTGTAGTTAGAGAAATACATGTAAAATATTTATGGGACTGGGGTTTATCTCAGTTGGTAGGGCACTGCTCTGCACTCTCTGAGGACTGGGGTTCTATCCCCAGCACCACAAAAGCAGGAAAAGGATGTGGCAGTCCACTCCAGAAGTAATCTTGAAACAATTAGCCATTGTAAACCCTAAGAGGGTTGTAGGAATGTGGCCAAGAGAGGCAGATCACCTTGAGGCCGATCTGGCTCGTCTGGAGGTCTGAGACTCATCCACATGGCAGTAACCTCTGCCCTACATTCAGGGACTTTTGGGCCTCAAGCTCACCAAGATGGCTCCAGTGCCCAACTCCCCTCCTTAGACCTCTCAACACCTGACTGGCCACTCTTCAATTACCCAAAGTCTCCCCATTGGCCAGATAAGGAACATCACCTGATTGGATCTTTTTTCTAAATCTCTTTTGCATCCCCCACCTGATAGGCTACACCCTGGTCACCTGACATTGTGTGGCAGCCTCTGATTGGTCCCTGAAATGTATATAAGGACAGTGCACTGAGCACTCAGGGTCCATTCCATCCACAAGGAGTGAAGAGAGAACAATAAGGAGCTGTTGAAGAGCACTTGAGCTGTTAGCGTCATCCTTTGGAGCCAGAAGCAAGGAGCCACTGTGAGTGTAAATCTCTGAGCCTGCCTTTCTCAAGGTTTCTCAGAGTAGCTGTGGGCATAAGTCTCCTTTCCGAGTGGCCCAGCTCTCAGGCAACCCATACTAGCCAGTGGGTCTTCAGTGGCTGAGCCTTGCTCTCAACCGGTGGCCAACGGCTGAAGCGAGTCTAGTGGCTGACAGCAACCCACAGAGGGTTGCTATAGGTCAGACACATCTCAGCGGCATCTAATAATGATAATTTATTTACAGCTTAAAAGTGCATTCTTATTAGATTTATGATAGGATATGACTTCCAAACCTTTGTAAAATACATAAGCAGGCAAAACCAAATGCATTAACCAAAAAAATTTACAACACTAACTTAGTAAAGAACCATAAAAACTAGTAAATTTGGGGGGATGTTGGGGATTTTTAAAAAAAACAATATTTCCCAGCTAGGATCCCTCATAACAGCCTGAGGGGCTGACCCCTAGTTGACCCCAGGGCTCATCTCACTCGCTCAAAACAGCCCCTCCCATCGAGTGAGCAAAGATGGCCCCCTGCCAGCTTGACCAGCCTTAACCACCTTAATTTTGATTGGCTCCCCTCTCCACCTTGCAGGTAGTAACTGTCTCTACTTGGCAGTTATGTCTGTTTTCCCCCTGTACCTGCCAGCTGTGTGTCCCGATTGGCTGAACCCCACCATGTGACCCCTCCAGGACCCTATAAAAGCAGGGCTCCTGGACCCCATATCCATCCCTGTAGCACCACCGATCCCGACCTCTCTGACCATCTCCTGAACCTCATCACCTGAACCAGCGCTCCCTACTCCAGCAAGACCATCTAGCAAGCCGGCGAGATCAAGCCCAGGGGCCCCGAAGAGCCGAAGGCATCTAGCAAGCCATGAAGAGCCTCCCAACTCCTCCCATCCTTGGGAAGGAGGGGGGTAAAGAAGGCGAGCTGCGAGAGTCAAGACCATCGGACCTCAACTGAACATCTGCGGCTGTGGCTGTGGCTTTAAGGCTGAGCTGTACCAGCACTTAGCCTGCAGCATTTCATGCTGCAGGCCTAGAGCCAGCACTTAAAGGGATAGAGCCTTGCTCTATAGGGGCTGCCTGCTCCTTGCTCTCCATAAGGGGAGCACCCCAATAAACCTTCCCTGTCCTCTTCCAACCATCTGAAGGTCTCCCGAGGTCCTTCTTTCCCTACATCGGCCACCTATTATGTTGAGGGTTTGGCGCTAACTTTAGCCGGGCTAGGGCTGAAACCCCGACAGGGGGACAAGGGAAGATATGTAAAAATCAGTCTATAGGTACAATATGATTCTAATTTAATATGGTATGCATGGATATGTACACAGATGCTAGGGAAATGGGCAAAGACATATTGGCTTCTATCAGAATGTATGCTGCTGTTATGTGTGGAAAAAACAAATAGAGGAACAACTGAAAAGGAAGGCGAGGATAGATGTGGAGACAGTAATCCAGGATATTGCCGAGGACAGTCCTAGTTACACCTGCAGGAGGAGGATGGATGTTGTGGTGCCTTCCCACAGAGCTGGATGGTCAGGACCCTCCCTTGGCTCAGCTCCACCCACTGCATTTCCTCTCTTCATCAGAGAACACAGAACAGATCATAGGTCTATGCTTGTGAATTTAAATTGTATTTAAGGTGCTAACTCCAATCGATTCTTCCAAGGACACTTACCTTAATAGGTATAGTACATGATTTGGATAACTAACTTCCCAATGGTGGGGATTCAGGAGGTAGCAAGGCCACCCACATCTGTGGGCACACTGCCTAGCCCCGGCTACTAGGCACGGCAGGCACACTGCTCAAGGCTCATGAGAGTTTTAAGGGCTCATGAATATTGTTAACTTACAATTTCTTTAAAATAAGAAATAAATAATTATAGGTGTGCATGGGGGTGCACACTATAATCCCAGAACTTGGGGTACTGAAGCAGGAAGACTGCAAGTTCGAGGCCAGCCTGTTCTATGTACTGAGATTCTGTCTAAAATAAAAAGATTAATATATAAATACCAAATATGTAATAATGAATCTGGCCTGTATTACAGTTGTTTCTGCACCAACACAGTTGTACAATATAACTTTTAATGTTTTTAATGGAGGAAGCTGTACCAAGGGCAAAAATGTCCAGGGCTCATCAAAGTAATAATGTGGCCCTGGCATGGACTTGTAGCAGCTTGACTCATTGTACCCCTGTCCTCATTTTATGCCTAAGGTCATAGCATCCTTGAGTTTAAAAAGCTTGGAAATCGCAGCACCTCTAAACTCATAGCATCCCTGAGTTGAAATCATTCCTGACCTCACAGCAACTCTCAGTTCATAGCACCCCTAAATGAGAACCTTGATCTCATAACACCCCTCAATCCATCATACTGTTCACAGTGAGTCAACAAATGTCACATTTAGCAATGTGTTCAATCACAACACCCTGAATCTATTGTCAGCACCCCATTTCATTATATCCCTAGTCTCATAGTGCCTAAAACTCACAGTACCCCTAAATTCATAATATCCTAAACCCATATACCCTAAGTCCGCACCCCTGATCTCATAGCACCCTGAACTCATTGTACCCCTAAATTTCTAATACCCTCAACCCATTGTACCCCTAAGTCAACACTCCAATCTCATTGCACTCTAAACTCATTGCACCCCTGAACTCATTGCATCCTTAAATTCATAGCCCTCCAATCCCATCGCAACCCAACATCAGCATCCATGATTTCATCATACCCCTGATGACATCTCAGACATAGCACCCCTGAACTCATATCACCCTATTCTCCACTGCCCTGCACACTTATGACCCTGAATCATGATTTAATATTCAATACCTAATCAATGGCAGAAAATGCCATATTTACTGATAAATAGGTTTCACTGATTTATTTGAATATTATTTGTATTCTATTTTTACGTGAGAAAAGATAACACTTTTTATTGTATTCTATCTTACACAATAAAGAGTGTACACATGTATGCCATAGAGAAGCTATATTTAGAAGTTAGAAGAGCTTGGCCCATTTGTGTCGTTTATTCAGTGTTAAACTTTAGTTTATTACTCAGTTGGTCTGAGGCTCGGATTTCTCATCTGCAAAATGAGAATAACATTTACGTTTTTATGTGGTTAAACTTAAACATATCCAAAGTTCTGGGACACAGTATTCACTCAATTAATGGGTGCACAGTAATCAATTAACATAAATATCCAGGACTTGAACTGTTTCAAATGAATGATCTCTGGGACTTCTATATCTCAATGTGAAGACACTTGGATGACTAGAAAGTACAAGACAGTTACCTAAGGGATGTGTTTAATAATGTGCATAATTTGATAGGAAATGAATGAATTGGGAAGATAGATATGGCTTACAAAATGTTTCATTTTTATTTTTTATAAATGTATCATGCATACTAACTGAGGCACTTTCTAAATTTTAATAATCATTCTGCATAAATCAGAAACAGCCAGGTTTTCTTAAAACAGAAAAACTAACCCAGTATTTAAAAAAAGTCAAAATACATACTGACATAGATTTGTTCAATCATCATTTGTGGATCAACAAATATTGAAAATTTGTCTTGCTCTCTCTCTCTCTCTCTCTCTCTCTCTCTCTCTCTCTCTCTCTCTCTCTTTATGATACCAGGGATTGAACCCAGGGCCTTGTGCACGCTAGGAAAGTGCTCTAGCACTGAGTTGCATCCCCGAATGTTTATTTATGGCATGCTTCTCATTCCTGAAGATTCAGTAGAGAATGAAACCAAATCTCACATTGTCCTGGGAGAGACGGAAAATCAAGAAATAAAATTCAAAATAATGATGTATTTATGGGTGTTCATTACATTATTTTGCTTTATAAACATCATATATTATTTCAGATACAGTATACAGCTATGGCCTGCAACTCTACCACTGTGGAGTCTCATCCCATCAGATCTTGGAAGTTAAGCAGGGTTGGGTCTGGTTAGTACTTAAATGGGAGACCGCCTGGGAACACCAGCTGCTGTAGGCTCAGGAGAAGGACCCAGCAACCCACTCCCAAAGAACAATCTGCCATTGAAAACCCTATGAATAGTAAAAGATAGAGAAGACTTGGATGGGAAACTTAGATGGGAAGGGGGGGGAAACATAGGGGAGGGTAAGGGGTAACCTATATGAATAATGTTTATCAATTTGCATATATGAAAATTGTCACAATGAAAAGCATGTCAAAATGAATCACATTATGATGTACATTAAAAATTTCTAAAAAAAAAAAAAAGGGAAAGCCCTATGAATAGCAGAGGAGCACTGACAGCAGTGTTTCATCTGTTGTACATCAGGTTGCTATGAGTCAGACACCAAGTTGATGGCACCTAACAATATACTGTTATGGATAAAAATAAATCTGGGTTAGTAGTGTATGTAGTATATGGGCCAGTGGGGTTGCAGAGAGAGGAAATTTTTCCCTTCTCTTTCTTCCTGTTTTCTTTTCCTTTTTTTGCAGCAAATATAAGGTTTCTTAAGTAAATAAAGTATGATATTTATTAAAAAAAAATAGTATATGGTTATATTCAAGCATGGGTGTTAGAGAGAGACATTTAAGAGAAGGACAGTTGTACATACCCAAGGATGGGGATAAGTTTCTTGAGAGAGAGTAGCTAATATTTATTTTTGATTGTTTAAGACTAATTTTTTGATTGAAAAAGAAACAAGTTTTGACCAAGTATTCAGCGAAAGCAAGCCCCCTCCATCTCATTCATTCTGTCTCTCCCATGATGCTAATGCTGAGCACCAAGCCCAGGGCCCTGTGGACTCTCCGTGTAATTGTGCTAAGTCAATGTAATCAATGTCATGAAAATTGCAGTTATCACTGACATGCTTTGATATCCTTTAATAATGTTTGAGAATTACCTTAAGGGAACTTTCTCTTGCCCAGGAACTCTTCAATTATTATTGAAATGAAATGTTATGTCAGCATAGAAACTAATTTGACTTCATTTGCTTCTATTGCAAATGATGCGTGAGGAATTCTGTCGACTGAGACCCTGGTTGACAGTGAGTCAACAAATGTCACATTTAGCAATGCAGATGTTCAATTCCAGGAAATTGGAATGTGGGGAAATAGCCTGGACACTAAAAATTTCACTGGACATAATCCAGTCATTGATGATTCAGAAGCACTTAGGATCTTGTGGTGTCTCACGGTGAATATCACTTGATTCTGCTCATGCCCAGTTAATAGAGGGTCAAGATGAATTTTATGGTAGAGAGAGCGAGCTGGCATGAATACATGGGGACCATAATGGGGAATTTTATTGGTGGTAGCACAGGAGATAAATCATACATCTACCAAAAAAGATGTGAAATAAGTTTCACATGAAATAAAAAAGAAACAATAAAAAGCTGAGAAGAAAAAATATAACAGAAAAAGACTCTATCACCAAAGTACCATGCTACCCAGAGATTTTCTAGATTGCCAGCTTTGTCGGCAGGATTTGGGCAATGAGGTGCCCTTCCTTGCACTTTCCCAGGCTGGAGGGCAGAGGCTGAGTTGGCGGGAGAATGAAGAGGAACATCCCAACTTCTGGCAGTGTCTGAGATCGCCACACTGGAACAAGGCAGATGCTGCCTTTTGTCCTTCCTTTGGCCCCTTGAATTGATCTTCAAGTCTTCTGTATTGTATTATATTGTATTTTGGTTTTTCATCTCCAGCTCTGCCATGACAGGCACAGCCTTCACACACATGATATCCACCACTCCAAAACTTGTTTCAGGAGTGAACTTAATTGGAAAACCTTTGCTCTTTGGAGTCACACACGAGTCTGTGTTTTCCTCTTTTCTGTAATATTTGCACGTTAACTGCTGTCTTTAGTTTTTGCTTGTTATTATTGCTAGGTGCCATTGAGTCCAAGATCTGACTCATAGCGACCCTAGGTACCTCAGAATGAAACATGCCTCAACACTGTGACATGTACATGATGTTTTTATGTTTAAGCCCATTGTTGCAGTCACTGTGTCAATCTATCTAGTTGCAGGTCTTCCTATTTTTCATTGAGCTGCCACTCTCCCGAACATGATGTCCTTCTCCAGGGATTGGTCCCTCTTCACTACATGTCCAAAATACATAAGATACAGTCTAGCCATCCTTGCCTCAAGGAGCACTCTGGTTGCATGCCTCCTAAGAGAGAAATCTTGGTTCTTTGGGCAGTCCATGGGATATTCAATATTTGTCTCCAGCACCATAGTTCAGAAGCATCAATTTTTCCATCTTCCTTATTTGATGTCCAGCTTTTACAACCATACGATGCAACTGAAAATACCATGGCATGAGTCGGGCATAACTTCGTCTTCAATGTGACATTTGTACTTTTCAATACTTTAAAGAGATCTTTTGCAACAGCTTTTCCTAATGCAATGCATCTTTTGATTTCTGGACTTTGCTTCCAAGAGTGTTGATCATAGAACCAAGTAAAACAAAATCTTGGACAACCTCAATCTTTTCTCCATTTATCATGAAGTTGCATACTGACCCAGTTGTAAGGATTATTATTTCCTTGATGTTGAGGCACAATCCATACTGAAGGCTGTGTTCTTTGATCTTCATCAGTAAATGTTTCAAATCCTCTTCACTTTCAGCAAGCAGAGTTGTGTCATCTGCATAATGCAGGTTATTAATGAGTCTTCCTCCATTCTTGATGCTGCGTTCCTCTTCATAAAATCCTGCTTCTTGGATTATTTCCTCAGCATAGAGATTGAAGATGAATGGTGAAAGGATACAGCCCTGACCCACAACTTTCCTGTAGAGTTTTCCTCTTGTTAGGTGGTTTTGGAAACTAATTGGGAAGGGAGTCCCATACTCTCAAGGAGAGGGTAATAAATGATATTTCTCAGCAACAACAGCAGCACCATCACTGCCACTCTGTAGTTCCAAAGTTCTTGCCATCCTGTCTAATGTCCTAAAATGACATCCATAATCCACCAACTCCTTTACCTACTCATAAAACTCACTATGGTGCTCTCATGGAGCATTCTCTAAGACCCACTTCCAGCTTCAGCCTCCTGGGACTCAAAGATTGCAAGTTTCTGGAACCTTATGGTATCTAATCTGCAAGCATAATTACTTATTTCCACACATTAGCTGTTCCGTTCTGGTTTCTATGACTAACCAAGATTTTTCCAGAAGATGTGGTACTCTTCAGCTCTTCTGTGGAGGCACCTTGTCCAAGCAGAGCTGGATGCTCAAGACTCCAGACACGTGGGAAATCCACCTGCTCCACCGTAGGGGAAATAAACGTCTTACACAGTCACACGTGTGTGCTTTCCCACCACCACCACACAGACAGCTCTGGCCAAAACTGCGTGGCTCTGGGCAGCTGCTCGGAAGCACCTGTGACTTACTGGTCTCACAGTGGACAGCAGGTGGCACTCTGGCTTTAGGATTCCAGCTCCTAAATCCAGCAGTAAGAAGGGGCAAATTTCAGGTGCATTTTAAATTTTATTTATATATTTTTTTTCTCTGCCAAGGCAGAAATGTACTCCATTTTCTTTAATCAGGTTCATTTGCCTCCTACTGTGTGACTTCAGTTGGGTAATAGGCAGCCAGACTTCTCTCTCTGGCTGCTTTTTTTGCTGGGGCAGGGTTTTGAGATGAGCCTAACTTTGGGAGTTTTCAGCCTAGAACTCCTGGGGACAAGAGGAGCGCCTCTTGGGAACCCACCGGCCAGTGTGGCCAGGAACATGCCTAACCTGGCAGGCCGAGACTGCTGGCCTGGGCTGGGGGAGTGAGCCCACAGGACCTGTCCAGAAAGCCTACGTGAGTCAGGGACAGACAGCCTCCCAGGGCTCACCGAGACTTCCCACACCTTTGTTCTCCCCTGCTGAGCGCACCAAGAACACAAAGAGCTGCCAAACAGCTCGGGAACATTGGCTCATTCATTCAGCCATCCAGCAAATACTCGTACAAAGCCCCCAGGCTCTCCAAACCCCCGCTTCTTGTTTAGTGTGAGCCAAGGTCCAGCCCAGGAGCAGAAACCCCACCTGGTATCTGAAGAGAGAGGATTTAATGTAAAGAATTGTGAACTGTGCATAAAGTTGCTAACTAGGAAGCAAAAAGAATTTTTAAAAAAAATTAAATTTAAAAAGAGAACAGCAGGTATCAGGGAGGAGGTTGCCGCAGGGGCAGGTGCCACCCCTGTGGCTGGGGTACAGGATCTAAAAGCACAGGGAAGCACCTGGGGCGCTCTGTCGGTGCCGGTCTCCGAGGGGATGTGGTGACAGTGACAGTCTAGCTGCTCCCTGCAGTCGGAGCTGTGCAGCAACACTTGGCCTCTGCCTGAGGAAGTGCCTCGGCGGCCGCCCCAGGACTGGAGCCGGGCGGGGGTGGGAAAGTCATGCTCTCCTTCCGGCCCCTCCCTGGCAGAAGCCAGTTCGACCTGGAGGCCTCCCTGGGAGGTGGCTCTGTTCTGCCCCCGCCTCTGCGCACAGTGCAGGGGGCGGTTAGAGCCCAGGGACAATAGCTGAGTCACTGGCTTGCTGGGAACTGTTCCCCTCCCATGGCTTCCAATCCAGACACCAACAGGAGAAGGAGCCACTGCATGGCTCCCAACATGGAGGGCAGAATGTTGTGAGTGGACTCATTTCCTTCCTATCAATGGATCTAGCTAGCTAGCTACCAGAGCCAAGGATGGGTCTCAGGGCCTCGTTGCGGCTGGGCAAGCGCTCTACCACTGAGCTCCACTCCCTGACTTATTTCTCCAATGAGGCATTAACAGTTTACGAAAAGTCTCACTGTGGCATGCCTGCAGCCGTAGCCCCGTGGAATCCAATCCCGTCGGATCTCAGAAGCTAAGCAGGGTCGGGCCTGGTTAGTACCTGGATGGGAGACCGCCTGGGAATACCAGGTGCTTTAGGCATGGGAGAAGGACCTGGCAACCCACTCCCAAAAATCAATCTGCCATTGAAAACCCTATGAACAGCAGAGAAGCACTGACAATAGTGTTTCCCCTGTTGTACAGAGAGGGTCGCTATGAGTCGGATACCGACTCCATGGCACCTAACAACAACTCACTGTGGCATAACTTCTTCCCTCTCTTTAGCTAGAGTCATGTGAAATGTCCTGGATCCATGTTTTCCCACTCACCTTTCCCCCATGACATCCTCCTGTTTTCCTAGCATGCTTTTACTTTTTACACAAATCAGATCTAAGGGGAGGAAAGCATGTCCAAACATTGGGGTGTGGGGGTGTCTTTTGTTTAAGGTCAACATGAGTCTAGAGCTGCTTCTCAGGTGCCCAGCTCCCTCTGTATTGCCTGCTAATGTCTAAGCTAACCTGCCATTCAAATGCACTGTTGTGGAATTGAATGAATGTGCTTTTAAAGTAGACATAGCTAATCAACTTTTTTTTTTCTATACTAGGGTACTGAGCCCAGGGTGCTCTACCACTAAGCTGCACCCCTGACATACCCCCATTTTTTTGCATTTTGAGACAGGGTCTCATTAAGTTACACAAGCTGCCTCTGGCCTTCACCTTGCAATCCTCCTACCTCTGCCTCCTGAGTTGCTGGGATTACAGGCACTCGCCACTATATCCAGCTGCTACTACAGTTCATAACAGCTTTCACTATAATGGTAGCATGTTCTGGATACTCCTTGGAATAATTAGAGTGAGACAAAAAGAAGAATCTTCTGGAAAAGTAAGAATGAAACACTTCCATTCCAGCTATTCCTCAAGTCTAAAGGATGAAGAAAATAATACTTTCATCCTGTCATTGAAAGACTTGGGGTCACATTGGACTACAGACGCTAGACAGCCTTCCAAGCTGGTCCTTGATGAAAGACCATAACCACCAGGAAGCCCTCAGTGATTCTACTAGCCCAGGCTATCTCCTGCTGTGCAGAGCCCAGCACCACCAATGGATCCACACTGTGAATGTAGATGGGTAGACACAATTAAGGTGCTCTAGACTCTTCTCTGGTACTTTGTTCGTCTCATATCTCTGGGAAGATTGAAAGAGTCCAGGAAATATGGTGTCCATTATGACTAAGCTACCTCATGGTTGTTGTTGTGGTTGTTGTTGTTAGGTGCCAGAGAGTTGTGTCCAACTCATAGTGACCCTCATAGGGTTTTTAATGGCTGATTGTTTCGGATTGCCTTGGGAGTGGATTGCCACATCCTTCTCCCATTTTTGAGGTGCTGGGACTCGAACCTGAGACCTCAGAGACTGCAGAGTGGTGCTCTACCCACTGAGCTAAATCCCAGCCCAGCTACCTGGCAGCCAGCAGATACGGACTGACCCAAGATAGTGTAAGCAGGGTGGGTGACCCCTTCTGCCCCCAGCCAGCCTTCCCTGGCATATCCAACCACAAGAGCGTCACAGAGAGAGCAAGAAGCCGATACTCACTCCAGGTGGAGTCCTGGCTTTCCATGGTCCATCACCACCATCCTCTTCTCCAGAGCCTAAACAGAAATAAACAGAAGAGGACAGTGGGAAAGATGGCCTTAAGGAAAGCTGGGTACAGCCATGCAAAGCTTGTCCTCTCTCCATCCCACCCTCACCCCCACAGTGTGTCTTTGCTTCCCTTGGGAAGCTGGCTTCTTGTTTTCTCAACCAAACAGATTATATTTGTCAGATATGAAACCAAAACACGCAAACTCTATCAGACCTTTATTGAGCAGAAGCTGTGGAGGCTGCCTCTAAAAGGGAACGAACAGCAGCCACAGAAAAGAAAATGGTGGGGTTTTTATGGGAAGTAGGTGGGGCAAGGGGACGGGTAGCTACTGGCCTGTCTCCTATGGGGATAGATAGAAACAGGGTGTGCGAAGGGTTCTGATAGACTATAAGAGGGAAATGGAAGAAGTCATCAGTTGCCAGTCAGGGACAGATTTAGGCCTGGTTTCCATGGGCAGTTTTAATGGGCTTTTGAGGGCTGGGGCTTTATTGGAAGAAGAAAGTACCATCTTGTAGGCTATCCTCATTTTGTAACCGGTCCTGCCTAACAATATCTACTTGGCAAGGGCAGCTGCTACACCAAACATATGTCAAGAACAACAACCCCAGAGGAAAGGGAGCCTCTTGCTCCTGCATTAAGACTCACAACTCCCCGGGACAGTTTCTTGTTGGCTTAGCGTGGAGACATGCTCCCTGCTCTGACCTATTATTAGGCATAGTGCCAGTGTCATGGTTTTCCACGCAAGCTGACAGGGGTTCAAACTGTGGTTGTGTCCTCACCCATGACAATCGGAGCTAAGGAAAAGCAGCCCTTGGAGGAGCTGGCGTTGGCGGCCGTATCAACTGTTCACACAATGATCATTCTGAAGAGTCAACATACCATTTGTGCAGCAGAATTCCTCAGAATGATACAGGAAACAAGAGAAGATGAATATTTGATCACACATGTGTACACACAAACTCTCCTGCACAACTACCCCTGGCAGACTCTCCAGGCGTGAGCAGCAGAATGCAATTCAGAAGCGATCCTTCTTTGGCCGAGACCTGCAGGGAGACATCCCGTGTGACCATTGTCAGCCCCTGGTATGATGGCTGGCTGAAGCCAACATTATATGTCACTTGGATTCAGGAACATCTGACACCTTCTCCTGCTGTGAGCTAATTGCCCTATTTTCAACCCTGGACCTGTCCCTCTTGTGATATTTTTCCAATTGCAGTGATATATTTGTCTAGCTGGCAAGCACTGCCAAGCCGTAGCTATTCTGGCGATTCATCAGGGTGGGGAGCAGGGGAATTATTCAGCGATACAGTAAACAAACGGAAATTCTCTCCAAATAAAAAATGATAAAGCAATAGTATGCTTTCCTTAATAACACATACAATAAAAGTGGTTTGCCATCCATTTTTCCAATCTTCATGAAATGAATACACTCAATCACAGAAGTTACACAGGAATTGCTTACCTCAGATAATATAATGAATACATAACAAAAGTAATTAAATGAGAACTCAAGTGGAGTAAAGCAGGATTCTATACCGACACTTCTTTGTGATTAGATAAAAAAATTAAACAATCCATAGGTAAGACATAGGGGATAAGTAAAAAGGGTAATAGGTACTGAAAAATGAATTAGGGCCATTGAAGAAGATTGAGATGGATCCCACATTTTTACTACCTCTCCCCCTCAAATATTATTTTTATTACCTTGGAAGAAGGAAAAATATGTACTGACTTCAACCTATACTTGGATTTTACTAACTTATTATTAATAATTACTTTGCTATGCTCCTTTGCCATATATAAAACACTCTGGCAAGAAATAAAGAGAATACAAAAAAATAAAGCATAAAATATTGATCCTTGCCTTCCAGTTAATTAGGCTACAGTTGAAGAGTTAACTTATATCCAGGGTGCACACAACTATATATTAGGCCAGGTGGGAATAAGTTCCATGAATACAATACTATTTTCTCTGTAATTTAGAACTGATTTATTGTGCTATTTAGCCTTGGCCTTGAAATGTGGACAGAGATTGCACAAATGGGGATGCTGAGCAGCAGCAGCAATGGGACGGGATGTGCTCAAGACAAGTGTAGGTGGATACGAAAGAAACAGAGTTCAGGTCGGGCCTGAGGGAAAAGGAAGTAAGAAAGGGCAATGGTTACAAAAATATGGGGGCCTTCAATGTCAGAAGGAGATTTTTCAAATTTATTACATGGGTAAGGAGAGGCAGGTGGAATTTTTGAGGAGTGTCATGGTCACTATAATGACTTGGGAAAGTCATTCCCATTGTTGGCCATGCAAAAGGACATTGCCACTGGAAGGGCAGAGATTGGAAGCACAGAGAGTGGCTAGTATGCCAGCTAGAGTCTGAATGTTGAGTTAATCTGCTAGGTGCCCAGAGCAAAGTCCCACAGAGTGGGCACCTTATATAACAAACTTATCTCACTTTTGAAGCTGGAAGTCCACTGGCAAGGTGTTGGCAGGATTGGTTTCTTTGGAGGCCTCTTTGGTGGCTTCCTGGTGGCTTTCTTTCTGTGTCCTCACATCATTTTCCCTCTGTGTCTGTGTCACACTGTCATCTTCTTCAAATAACACCTGTCATTTTGGATTGGGGCTGTACGTGACCTCATTTTACTTTAAATACTTCTTCAAAGTCCCTGTCTTCAAATAGTCACCTTCTGAGGTACTGATGTTAGGACTTTAACATATGAATTTTGGGCAGGCACAATTTATCCTGAAGTGGAAAATCAAGACTTGAATTTGGATGGCTTCCTTGGGTGTAAGAAGAAGAAATGTGTCCAGAGCCATGAGTAAAACAGAGCTGAGTGACGGGCAGGAAGGGAGCTTGCTGTAGACGCATATAGGGATTGGTTTTCCTACAGAGCAAGGAAAGAAGGGAAAGAAAGACAAGAGGAAGGCTGGTAGCAGCAGACAGAAGCAGAGTTCCACACAATAGCAGACAAAGGAGCAAGAGACAGAAGAAAAGCAAAGACCCAAAGAAGCATATTGTTGTTGTTGTTAGGTGCCGTCAAGTCGGTATCCAACTCATAGTGACCCTCTGTACAACAGGGGAAACACTATTGTCAGTGCTTCTCTGCTGTTCATAGGGTTTTCAATGGCAGATTGATTTTTGGGAGGGGACTGCCAGGTCCTTCTCCCAAGCCTACAGCTTCTGGTGTTCCCAGGCGGTCTCCCATCCAGGTACTAACCAGGCCCAACCCTGCTTAGCTTCCGAGATCTGATGGGATCGGATGCCACAGGGCTACCACTGTAGGCCAAAGAAGCATAGGGGAGATATTAACACTACCTAACTGTAGCTTTAGGTGGGAAGGGGCTATCTTTCCTTTTAGTTATGCAAGCAAAATGGAAAGGACACACAATGGCAAAGATATATGAACATGTCATTGTTGTTGTTAGGTGCCTTCAAGTCAAGTCCAACTCATAGTGACCCTGTTTACAACATAAGTAAACACTCCCCAACACTGTGCCATGCTGGCACTATGTCAGTGCTTCTCTGCTATTCATAGGGTTTGTTAATAGCTGATTGTTTTGGAAGTGGGCTGCCAAGTCCTTCTCCCATTTTTGTGGTGCTGGGGATCAAACCCATGGCCTCAGAGAGCTCAGAGCAGCTCTCTACCAACTGAGCTAAACTCCAACCCTTACATAAATATGCATCAGATGGAAAATAGGAAAGTCACACCTGGTGATCTTAATTTTGTTAGTAAAGCTCAAGGCAAGATACAGTAGAAGCATCTGGGTCAGTTAATAAACTTAGGTTTTATGTTTGGGAGTCAGAGCCTGTTGGAGGCCCAGTTCTGCGGAGAGACCTTGAACATCCCATGCAACTGTCCTCACCTGCTTTTCATTCCCTAGAAAAATGTTGTTACTCAAACTGAGCACAAGTGAGATATGTATGGAAAAGCACTCTGTACACTGCAAAGTCCAGTAAAATCACTGGCAATTATTACTACTTTCTTCTATTTTTTTGTGGTACTTGGGGTTCCAACCCATAGCTTCCCACATGTGTTGCAAGTACTTTACCAGAGCTGCACCCACAGCCCATTTTTCACTTTTTTATCTTGAGACAGGATCTAGCTAAGGTATGCAGGCTGCCTCTGTCCTTGAACTCGTGATCCTCCTGCCTCTGCTTCCCAAGTCATTGGATTACAGATGTGCATCACTGCACCCAGCCTGCTTAATTTCTCTATTATGTTTTTTATTGTGCTTTATTATTGCCAATAGAGCAGCCCCCAAATGGATCCCAGTCTTCAGATGACCTGGGTCCCTCTCCAGGGACCAGTTTGGGCTGAAGTAACCTCACTGTCCACACATACCAAGACCGGGCTGGGCAGACTCCTTCCCCAGAGCTGGGCCACAGGCCACTTTCTACCATTAGACCTTGAACCTCATACTTTCATAGTACAATGTACTGAAGCTTCTCACCAAAGTGTCCAGAGTAATTTAATGCCCACACAGTGAAGCTGGCTGCTAGCACTTCATAAATTACTTCAGTTTCTTGCATTTTTATACCAGAGTGTCATATTCCCTTCAATTCTAATATATCACTTCAAGACACAATGTCACTCTAAAATTTTTGAAATATGATAGAAAATATTCTTTGCTTCCTTAGTACACATCAGTACCTCTTATTACTCAAAACTGGCCAGTTTTACCCTCTAATTGATGAACAGAATGGTTTCTAAAAGTTTGTTTGAAGTAACTAATGTTTGCCAAGATGAAATTGTTTCTTATATAAATAATATATAAATGTTAGGGGTGTGGGGTTTAGCTCAGTTGGTAGAATGCTGGTCTGTGCTCTCTGAGGCCATGGGTTCTATCCCCAGCACTGCAAAAATTGGAGAAAGACGTGGCAATCCACTTCTGATGCAATCCTGAAACAATTAGCTATTAAAAACCCTCTGAATAGCAGAGAAACACTGACATAATGCTAGGCATGGCACAGTGTCAAGGAGTGTTTAGTTCTGTTGTACATAGGATTGCTATAAGTCAGACCTAACAACAACATAAATATTGGTTGGGTTTCCAGGTCAGTCTACAAAAATCTATGCAACCCTAAAAGAGAATGGGATATCCCAGTGTTATCCCACACTGTCCAAAGCAAGCAGGAGTGTTTCTTCTACTAGCTCTGAGAAGCAGAGAGAAGAGTCTTCTACACACACATCTCATGGTCCCCAAGTTGAGTCATGAGTCCATTCTAAAATGCTTTCTTCTGGATGATACTTGCTCATTGACTTAAGTCGATCAGAGGATGGGGAGGGATGAGCTATCCCTGAAACTCCTGGACATAGAGGAAGTATCAGTCTCTAAGTGACAAAGGAAAAGCAAACGAGGAAGGGCACCAGGCGCCCAAGGGAAGCAATGCAGCTCACCACACCTGCACCATAGAAAGAAGCAAAAAGTTGTCCTGTTCTCTCCCTTTGCCTTATCTAAGGCCAGCTTACAAACCTCCCATTTCCCCAACTCCCTCTTTCCAGCACACCCTTGTGTCCACGGAGGCAAAAGCAGTTCATGTCCAAAACTATTTTGAAAACCCATCCTGTTCTGCAGAGGGCTTCCTGCCCTCCCTTCCTCTCATCCACTCTCCCACAAGAGTGTCATTGATTTTAGTCGACCAATACGGAGAGAGAAAGACACGTCAGGTTGATAAGTCACAAATTCAGATATCAGAGTTTTTAAGGCAGATTATTTTAACCCCTAACATATCAATAAATCACAGGTTGGTAAAATTTCAGGTAGCATAAATGTACAGAAATAGCAGAGAGATGACAAAATGGTGGTAGAGATGATAAGCAAACCACCTATGCCTGGATCCGACTGTGCCTGGGTGTCTTGCTCTGGATACTTTCTTACTGTCCTTCTACTTTCCCCACTTATACAGTGCAGCCCTAAAGGGGCACCTGAGAGCCCCCTGGCAATGGCAGCAGGGGAGGGGAGCAGAGTAGGGGAGGGAACTGTCACATTTTGATGTAATTTATAGACTCTTTCCACATTCATTCATCAAGTAAAGGCCACTGCATGGAACTATAGATGAATTACTAGATAGGCAGATGACAAATGATAGGTATAAACACTGCATTTCATCAGCTTTAAATCACCACTGACTGTAAGATGCACTATTATTTTAAATAACACTAAGAAAGGAAAAAAAATGCTACCAATTATTAGTGCTATCTACTGCAGATACATCCCAGTTTCAGTGTTAAAGATGAAAAAAAATGGTGGTTTAGGATTGGCTGGACATTCTTCCCAAAATGAGATTATTTTTCAACTACTTTAACTGCAGTTTGAAATAAGTAGGTAGAGTGATGGTGTTCTGAGAAGTTGTCAAAGGAAGCTCTTATCGCAATTGAGGGGTAGTCTTGCAAATGAAAATGGGAAAGTTAGTTTTCTTTTATCATCAAAAATCCAAGTGAGTTTTCCCATTCCTGGGCTTTTTAGACTGTTCATTCAAAAATCACTAATAACATAGGAGCATATGATATATCCCAGGCACTGTAGTAAGCTCTGTAGAAAGCACAGAGAAATATAAACTATGGTAACAGCCTTAAGATGTCTGTAATTTGGTTGAGAAAAGAAATCTTATCAAATAAAAATAAGCACTTAGCCAACAGAACAAGCAGACATACTCTATTTCAAATGGCTTTAAGAACAGCCATGGCTGGCACCAGAGATGACTGTGGACTTAAACTGCGTCTTGAAGACCTGGTACAACTTGGACAGTGGTGGTGGGTGTTCTGTGACCTGCACTTGGGGTTCTCATTGTGGAACGTTCCCAAGAGGGGGAAGAAAAAAATATTATGCTCGTGAAAACCCACCAGAGACTTCCCCAGAGTCAGGCAGTGGTTAATCACTCCCATCCCAGCTCCAGTGAGGAATCAGTTCCAGCATCCGAGGGACAGTAAGTAGATCCATCCGCTTCCCTTTGTCTTCACTAAGCCACCTCTCCCTGGCCAGTGAATCAGAGTGGGCTCCTCTAACTCAGTTCTTAGCCATGCATCCTGGTTGACTGAATTGTCTCTTTTGAAGGAAGCCAGGACTATTCATAGCAAATCCCCAAATCACAGCCTCCTCCTGGGACCCTGAGGAATAATGATTGACCAATGGAAGGTTAAAGAATGTTTGAGTTGCCCATGTCTTTGGCCTAAACTCCAAAACAGAAGCCCAACACGTAGGCCTAGGATCTAACCATTCACTCTCTACTCGAAACTAGATTTCAGATTATACTGCTCCACAAAAGAAAACCAAACAGACACTTTCCTGACGCCTTCCAGAAAATCTTATGTCTATTTCTAAGCTCAACTCATCTTCACACATGGCCTTGACTGTTGGTCCAGCATGTGACCACTGTGAGTGGTGGAGATGTCATCAAAGGAACAGAGACAACTTGCTTCCCATACAAAGTCACAGGAGAGACCCTCATTTCTGACACTAAAATTAGACTACATGAAATGGCAAAAGAATAACCTTAAATCGCATAGGATTCCCTTTATAATAAATATCATTTACTGAAAGGAAGAAATCATGGGATAATCTAAACACTACAAAGACCAGGGAAATTGTATTAGTCAGGGTTCTCTAGGGAAACGGACTCAATAGGATAGGCAGGTAGATGATAAATAGATAGACAGATAGATAGATAGATAGATAGATAGATAGATAGATAGTTGTTAGGTGCCGTCCAGTCGGTGTCTGACTCGTAGCAACCCTACGTACAACAGGCAAAACACTACTGTCAGTGCTTCTTTGCTGTTCATAGGGTTTTCAGTGGCTGATTGTTTTTTGGGAGTGGGTTGCTGGGTCCTTCTCTCAAGCCTACAGCACCTGGTGCTCCCAGGCAGTCTCCCATCCAAGTACTAACCAGGCTCGACCCTGCTTCGCTTTTGAGATCTGACAGAATCAGGTGCTATAGTGGTATGGCTGCAGGATGGATAGATAGATAGATAGATAGATAGATAGATAGATAGATAGATAAGAGGAGATTTATCATGGAAATTAGCTCATGTGATTATGGAGGCTGAGAAGTCCCATAACCTGCTATCTGCAACCTGAAAGACTTTGGAAGATCCTGGGCATGGGGTGGGCACTGGTGTGGGTCCCAAGCCAAAAGGCCTTACAACCAGGAGCACAGTGTCCAAGGAGAAAAGTTGATATTCTAGCTCAAGAAGAGAGAGAGTAAATCACCCTTCCTCATCTTTTTATTCCCTTTGGGTCTTCCACAGATTGAACAGTGCCCACCCACATTCGTGACACTAGGTATTTACTCTGTCCACTGATTCTAATGCCTTCACTTCCAGAAACACCCTAGAGACAAACCAGGAAATGATGTCTTCCCAGCTACCTGTACATTCCTTAACCTAATCAATTGGGCACGCATAATGAATTATCACAAGGCTGGGGGTGTGGCTCCATGGCAGAGTGCTTGCCTCGCATGCTCAAGGCCCTGCATTTGATCGTCAGAGCCAAATAAAGAAATAATAATGAAAAAAATTGCAGAAAGATTAAATATTCTGAGGTTTTATAAATGTGAACAATCTGAACATTTCAGATTAAAATAAAAGGAAGAAGAATTCTCCCCTTCAAAAGCAAGATTGGGAGATGGCCAATGAAAACCTCCTGGAATGTCAGAATCCCCACAACAGTTCTGTACTTGACTTTATGGCTGGGGTCATGAAAACAAACAACTGAGGGAACTTCTAGCTTGCAGTACCTACGCTCTGCTCTTCTTACCCTCACTTTCAGGTCAAGTTGAGCAATATCATGACTCAGCATCACTGGGTTTGTCTAAAATGTTAAATAGTAAAAGATTCCAGTTGGGTCTCAATTTACTCTTTGTTTTAAATCAATCAACCGATTGTAAAAATAAGGCTGCAAGTGAGTCATTCCATAGTAACAACAAATTATGCATCATTAGTCACAAACAAAAGGATCCTAGGCAAAGTGTTGCCTTCCTGCTAAATTAGAGCGACCGTGGTAGCTCCTTCTCTTAGGGTGCTTATGACAAGCTCCGCCCACTAAATATTGAGGCCAAGTTTCCTACCTGGAATGTGATGCCCTGATCTGCACCTCCCCTCCTAGAGGGAAGGGAAGGAGCTGGGTGGAGCCTAGGGTTTCCTGCTTTTCCTGAGTCCAATGCTAACTTCAAAAGTTGCTGCAGGGTGAGCAGAGGAGGAAACAGCCTTCTTTAGACCCCCTGCCCATCCTGGTCCAGCGACTGCTCATTCCCTGCCTTCTCCCAGTCCCTTCAGCTATACTAGGTGGTTCTCCTTTAGCAGGGAGCTCCTTGCCTTTCTTATGCCTACCATGGTTAGATCAGGATATCCATGAAAAAATTGGTTTTACAACACACTCACACATACAAGCACATTGCACACCCATTCACACAGTCTTGCATCTCCATATGGATGTGTCTGCTCATATACATATGAATGCACACACACATGCTCATATACACATGTATGCACACATACATACACAGACATAACTTCTTTAATCTTTGGAATGCTACCTTTCAGGAACAAACTCTTGGCTTTTCCCCCGGCATTTCTTGCTTGACTTTACAGTTGGCAGTGTTACAGTCAAATGCCATAAATAACTTTCTCCAACTAAATGACACCTGCTAGAAAGTTACTTCTTTATGGGCTTCAGAATGCAGGGTTCAAGTAGAGGGAATGATGAAAGATAGATTCAAGTTCTTCAAACATCCCTCTATTGATTTATGTATGAAGAAGCGTGGGGCCTGTCAGGGCAAACACCGCCATGGTAAATGTAAAATGCAATCCTGCCCTGGGTAACTGCTGCTGCCAATACATATATTTCAGGAAGCCAATTTATTTTTAAATGGAATTTTAACTTTGGTGAAAGGAGTCACCGTGAATCCCTTATTTATATGAAAACTGTCTTGAGCAGAGGAAAACAATGCATGGGCTGAAGAAACAGGAAGCTTAGCAAACTTCGGGAGGTGTTTTGTCCATTATGTATTTACATCTGTGTGGCGTGGGGGCACCTGGGATGTCAGATCCCACAGTGGCCTTCCTCACTGGTGTGTGGGCTACTCTGTCCAGGAGAATGAGAAAGGCCTCGCCTTCCTTAGGACAGATGGGTCATGACCAGAGACAGCCATCAAGGCCACTATGGAAGGAGAGGCCTCATTCTCTAATTCAGTTTTGTGTGGCCACAGGCCCTCCGCTTACCCTCTCTGGTCTAGGTGTCATCGAGTTGGGTCCAACTCATACTGACCCTATGTATAACAGACAAAACACTCCCCAACACTGTGCCGTGCCCAGCACTATCAGTGCTTCTCTGCTATAGGGTTTTCAATGGCAGATTGTTTCAGGAGTGGACTGCCAGGTCCTTCTCCCTAGCCTTCAGCATGTGGTATTCACAGGCGATCTCCCATCCAAGGCCTGACCCTGCTTAACTTCAGAGATCAGGCAGGATGGGATGCGAGGGTGCTATGGATGCAGACAAGGGGATGACCTAATCAACAAAAATATGTACTACTTCCTTCTGACTTCTTCCTTCCCCAGCCAAAGGACACTGGGTGTTGTGAGCCTAAGGTGCTCACAGGGGTCAGGTTTGCTGCCCTCTGACTCACTCTCTCTTGTCCATGAGCAGGAGCCAAAGCACTGAAGCCAGTAGAACTGAAGCCAGCTGGTACCCAGGACTCAGATAAATCATGGAATTGACTCACTCAATTAGCTGGGGGGCGGGTTGTTCCAGCACAAGTGTACTTGTCCTAAGAGCTGGAATAAAATTGTACAAACAGCAAGCCAGAAAATCCTGTCACCCTCCAAAGATGACCAAACTGTACCTTTTTAGCCTGGGTAAAGCATCCTCTCTTTTGGTAGAACCAGCAAGTCCTACCTCCCCTGCCTATGGAGCAGGGAGTTGTCCAGGAGGAGGGCCACAGAGTGACCTCTTCATGAACAATATTCCTGAGGTCATGGGGCTCTAAGGGAAATTAAGGTCATCTGCCTGGCATCCACCCTGAGTCCCATCCCCAGCATGCTGTGAGCATGGAGGGTACCTAGGGTGTGTTTGCGTCAGTCAGAGGCCTGTCCCCAGGCTCCAGAGAGTGGGAACTCACGGGAGAAAGGTGTTTTATGTGATCATCCACTATGGCTTCCTGGCTTCTTTGAATAACACAGAAAAAGAATTTTATTAATATTATAATGAACAAGATAATCCATGTGAGCTAACCAAAATCCACATGGCTCATTTTGGTTCTAATTAGAAGCTGGAAATAAATTCTCCACTGCGAAATCCATATCATTTAATCATCAAATTATGTATCCCAGCCACATGACTCCCTACATGATGGTGCCTTTCACAGAAATAGCAATATAGAATGGATTACATGGTTTCTGTTTGATACCGTGAACACTGATATGTGCTTTTGGAAGGATTATGCAGAATTCACTTAAGCATCACTGAGCTTCTCTTAGCCCCTCCCCACTGCCCATGTGGACTTCCTAGACATACACAGGGGCATGAGAGGAGTAGACTCCTGACTCACAGCACCCCAAACCAACTATTAACCCCACTTGTGATCTCTCCCCCCCCTCTTTCTCTCTCTCTCTCAAAATAGACCCCCAAAGCATGCCTTTCAGAAAACCCACACCTAACAGAATCACAAAAGACTTAGGATCAGTCAATGGACTTTTTTCCCTTCCTCTTTAGGCTACAGGTGCCTTGGTATACACTGTCTTATAGGCTGATTAATTTGAGGGGGATCTAAAACACATTTAATTCAACTTGTTGTTTTGAATTTCAAAGCTCAGCCTTTCTGGATGGACAAATACTTTGAGTTTTTAAAGCAGATTTCTTGTGAGCTGTTATTTTCCATCTTTAATCCCTGAGAAACAAGACATGGGTTTCCCACCAACTCTCTCTCTCTAGTCTGTCTCTTCTCTGCCCCTACCAAATCCACAGCTTGCATCTGGTAAGTACAAGAATGAGACTCAAAATCTAACCAAGAACCCAGGTAGACCCTTAGTGCTATTACATCTCAGTGTGTAATTCATCTGTACCCACATTTCTCTAGTCAGGGTGCAGAGTCCCAAACCCCCTGGCTGCAGAACAACCCCTCAGCAGATTTTTCTTTCTCTGAATAGCACATGGCCTGTGTCCCCAGCTCTGCACCTACTAGTTGAGCAAACTAAGATAACTAACTTAACTCTTCAGCTTCAATTTTCTCATCTCTAAAATGGTGATATACTTATTTTATTGTTATAGGAATTAAATGCAGATTTCTTGGAACATGTCTAATTTCACACCACACACACGGTAGGCAAATCTGAAGATTTCTCAAGGATTAGTGTTCATTCTTCAAATGTTTGGTAGAATTGCATTTTATTTATGGGAAGGTTTTGATTACCAGTTAATCTTTTTATTTGTTATAGGTAGATTCAGATCTTCTGTTTCATCTGGAGTCAGTTTTAGTAGTTTATGACTTTTAGGGAATGTTCTCATTTCATCTAGGTTATCTAATTTGTGAGCATACTGTTGTTCTTAGTAGTCCCTTATAAAAATTTCATTTCTGTAAGGCTGGAAGTGATGTCCCCTCTTTCATTCCTGACTAGTAATTTGAGGCTTCACTCTCATTTTCTTTGTCAGCTTAGCTAAAGGTTTGTCAATTTTATTAATTTTTTCAAAGAATCAACTTTTTGTTTCACTGACTCTACTACTGTTTTTCTATTCTCTATTTCATTTATCTCCACTCTAACCTTTATTATTCCCTCCTTTCTGCAAGCTTTGGGTTTAGTTTGGCTCTTTTTCTAGTTTCTGGAGCTGGGAGTGATATTGGACATAAAGTAACTTTATCCCAGTGACTATATAAATAAAAACCAAGGTTAAAACATGAACTCTCAGGCACAAATTTTAATTGGAAGAAGAAAAGCGAAAAGGAACAGCAATAACTGTGGAAGATTCAGGTTGCCCACTGATAGAGAAAAGAACAGACATTTTGTTCTCCCTTTCTCCCATGTCCACTCAGACCATGAGTGGTCTGAGGTTTGTTAGTCATGAGGATTTGTTTTTAAAATCTCTTCCTCATGGTTTAAGGGGAGTTTTCCATGTAAGATACGGATCAGTGGCAAGTTTGTCCTTGGAGACATCCTGGAATTATCCTGTACCTTGTACCTGAACAGGGTTTGTTTTCTCTGAGATGAGATAAAGGGATAAGGACAGGCATAGTTGTACATTATTGACAAGGGAGGAGAGAGATTCTTGGTGGGTAATAGGTTTTAAGGATTAAGGGCATGAGAACCTATCATTTCTTATCCTCGTGAGAGTCCCTATTCCTGTTTCAGAAGGACAGTTTAATGATTTGAGAACTCTCCAGTTTAAATGTAGACATCCACAGGTATACATTTTCCTCTTAGCATTTCTTTCATTGCATTCCACAAACTTTGTTTAGTATGGTGCCTTTTCACTTTCACCGGCCCCAAAGTATTTTATGACTTCCCTTGATTTCTGTTTAACCTATCATCATTAAGATTGTTATTTACTTTTTGTATATTCAACATTTTTCCAAATTTCCTTCTATTAAATGATTTTTAATTTCATTCCATGGCAATTGGAGAATATATTTTATGATTTCAGTGCTTTTATATCTAGTGAGGCTTGTTTTACACCTTACTGTATCACAGGGAAAGTTTCACGTGCATTTGACAAGACCACATTCTGCTGATGGAGAGTTCTATAGATGCCTGTTAGTCTAGTTGGTTTATATTGTTGCCAAAGATTTTTATTTCCTTGTTAATCTTCTCCTTAGCTAGACCTATTATTAAAAATGCAATATTGAAGTTCCAAACTATTACTTTTGAATCATCTACTTTTCTCTCTTTCTGTCAGTATTTACTACAAATATTTTTAGGGTTCTTATTAGGTGCATATATGTTTACAAAGGTTATGTCTTTTTGAATGATTCTTTTATCATTTTCAAACATTTTCCTTTTTCTATGGTAGAAATTGTTTTAAGGTAGAATTTGTTTGACATCAGCTCTACCTCAGCTCTCTTTTTGGCACTATTTTATGGTATGTCTTTTTTCCATCCCTTCACTTCCAATTTGTTTGTGGTTTTGATCTAAAATGTATCTCTTACAGATAGCATATTGGCAGCCATAGCACCCTGGCATCACATTCCACCTGATCTCAGAAGCTAAGCAGGGTCTCCCTGGTTAGTCCTTAGATAGGAGACAACCTGGGAATACCAAGTGCTTTAGGTTAGGGAGAAGGACCTAGCAATCCATTCTCAAAACCATCTGCCATTGAAAACCCTATGAATAGCAGAAAAGCACTGACAATAGTGCTGGACATGGCACAGTATCAGAGAGTGTTTTGTTCTGTTGTACATAGGGTCATTAAGAGTTGGATCTGACTCAAGGGCACTTAACAACAATAATAAATAGTATTTAGCTGGATCAGGTTTTTATTTCCATTTTACTAATCTCTACCTTTTGATTATGGTATTTATTTCATTTATAGTTAATGTGATTATTATAAAATAGAATTTATGTCTACCATTTTGCTAATTGTTTTTTATTCCACTAGTACTACTTTCTTTCAGATAGACATTTTAGAGTATAGCATTTTGATTACTTTATTGTTTCTTTTACTATATTCTTTTGAATTATTTTATCATTGGTTTCTTTGAGGATTACAATTAATATCATAACATAATACAAAAACAATAAATACCATATACTTCAGATTAATAACAACTTAATTTCAATAGTATCACTTCTTTCATGCTGCACTGCAGGCTCATTATTTTTTGTTTGTTGTAAAATATACATAATATAAAATTTATCATTCTAACCATTTTCAAATGTACTAATCTGTGGAATTAAGTGGAGTTACATTGTTGTAACAACCATCATTACCATTCATCTATAGAACTTTTTCATCTTCCCAAGCTGAAACTGGAATCCTATTTAAAAAAAATAACTCCTCATTCTTTTATCTCCCCAACCCCTGAGAACTACCACTCTATTTCTATAAATTTTACTATCCTATGTACTTAACTGGGCTGGGATTTAGCTCAGTTGGTGGAGCACTGCGCTGCAGTCTCTGAGGTCCCGAGTTCAATTCCCAGCACCACAAAAATGGGAGAAGGACTTGGCAATCTACTCCCAAGGCAATCCCGAAACAGTCAGCCATTGAAAACCCTATGAGGGTCGCTATGAGTTGGATACTGACTGGAGGGCACCTAACAACAACAACAACAACAACATGTACTTAACTCCAATAGCACCTTGTAGGGAATTATTCAACCCTCATCTCGCCCCCTGATTGGTAATCAAGGATCTCCCCTTGATTATCCAAGGAGTGACATCTGGTTTCACTCTTTATTTAAATGCCACTCCTAAATTGGTTGCACCTAGCCCCTTGAGCCCGCACCTGATTGTTATCTTGAGGCAGTTAAGGCAGTTAGTTATCCAAGGGCTATATAAACAAAGCTTGCTCTTCATGTGAGAAGCAGGTGAGGAAGGAGCTGGTGGAGGCTGGTGATGAAGCAGTGGCAGGGACCTGGTGGTGATGGAGTAGCTGCTGCTGCTGGAGCTGAGAGTTGGTGATGCAGGCTGGTGATGGAGCTTCTGGTGGTGAGAAGAGCTGGTGATGGATGCTGGTGGTGAGGTGGCTGCTGCTGGTAGAGAGCTGCAGCTACTGGCTGTTAGCTTCCTGCTGGGAACTCTCTCCATCTGACCACCAAAAGAACTCTCTCTCTTCGGATTCAACCAGCAACACAGAAGCATCTCTCCTTGTGACCACTGAGACCAGGACAACTAGACGGTGCTCTCAAGGACTACAAGCAAGCTGAGGACAGTCCCTTTGCCCAGAGCCTAGAGACTGAAGCTGAGGACAGTATCCAGTCCCAGCGTCAGAGGTGGAAAAGCCACAGCTGCCCCGGGGGCAGCAGAAAGAACTGATAACACTCAGTCTGTAACACTTCTTTGTGTTCCTCTCTGCCCTTCTCAGGGCAGAGAGAGAGAGAGAGGTTTCTCCCTTTCTCTGCATCCCACATAGAGGTGGTGCCCCAACAAGGGACCCCATAAAACTTGTTTGGGTTTTTCTCTGCCCTTGTCAGGAAAGAGAGAGAGAGAGAAAGAGGGAGAGGGAGAGGGAGACAATAAAGAGCTGCTTTTGATCCCAGCAAGGCAAAAGTACCCAAGGCTTTTCCTTTCTCCCCTTCTCCTCTGGCAGTGTTCCCCAAGGGCCACAGGAGTCTGCGCCCCTCACCCGAGGTTCCCAAGTGACTTGTGATTTAGATATCTGTGTTCAAGGTGGTGCCGGCCATCTGAACATCTAGGCTGGACTGGGACATGTTTGCCCCACAGCACCTACAAAAACAGCAATATAAGTGGGCTCATATCATATTTGTCTTTTTGTGACTTGCTTATTTCATTTATTATATCTTCAAAATCCATCTATGCTGCAGCATGTGTCAAAATTTCCTTTTTTAGAATTTCCTGTGATGCTATTCATTTTTAGTCATTTTTTTCCCATTTGTTTCTCAGAAGGATAATCTTTTTCTTTTGCTAGCTCAAATCTGCTGTTGAATGTGACGACATATTTTTCATTTCAGTTATTTTACTTTACAACTCCTAAATTTCTGCTTGGTTCTTTTTCAAATAATTTCTTTCTCTTTATTGATATTATCTGTTTATTGAGATATCAGTTTCATACATTTCATTAATTCTTTGAACATAGATTCTGTTCATTTTTGAACATATATAGCAGCTGATGTAAAGTCTTTGTCTAGAATGCCTATTGTGTGTGCTTTCTCAAGGAAAACTTTGTCCACTTTTTTTACATGATTTTGGTCCATATATTCCTAGTTTTGTCTGCTTAATTTTTGCTGTTGCTATTTAAAACTTGAAATTTAAAATAACATAATTAGGAAACCCTGGACATCATATCCCTATCCACTGCTCAGGTTTTGTTGTTCTATCTGTTTCTGTTGGTTTGCCTAGTAATTATCTGGATTATATCTGTAAGTTTGTATTGTTGTGTGTGGTTACTAAATTCTTTGCTTGGGGAAGAGTTGCCTCCACAAGGTAGTTGTTGTTGTTGTTGTTAGGTGCCGTCGAGTCGGCATCCGACTCATAGCGACCCTCATAGGGTTTTCAATGGCTGACTGTTTCGGGATTGCCTTGGGAGTGGATTGCCAGGCCCTTCTCCCATTTTTGCGGTGCTGGGAATTGAACTCAGGACCTCAGAGACTGCAGCACAGCACTCTACCCACTGAGCCAAATCCCAGCCCCCCACAAGGTAGAGTCTACCTTAATGATGAGAATGGAGTAAAACCCCTGGGTCCTCCTATTACTGATGTGGCAAAACTCAAAATGAGAAGGAATGATTGTAAACATCCATTAATAACCGGGATGTAGAATGTACATAGTGTGAATCTAGGAAAATTAGAAATCCTCAAAAGTGAAATGGAGAACATAAAAATTGACATTCTAGGCACTGGTGAGCTATAATGGACTGGTATTGACCATTTCGAATCAGATAATCATATGGTCTACTGTGCTGGGAATGACAAAGAGAAATGGGATTACATCCATCACCAAAAGAGACATCTCAAGATTTGTACTGAAGTACAATGCTGTCAGTGATAGAATAATACCCATATGCCTACAAGGAAGGCCAGTTAATGACTGTCATTCAAATTAACTCAGCTACCACTTGGAAGCAAAGAGGAAGACTCAGTAGTTGGAAACTATAGCCTTGGTCAGCGAAATGATGCTGGAGATCATATGATAGAATTTTGCCCGACCAATGACCTTTTGATTACAAGTACATTTTTTCACCAGCATAAATGGTGACTATACACATGGAAATCACCAGATGGAACATACAGGAACCAAAGTGACCACATTTATGGAAAGAGATGACTGAAAACTTCAATCAAAAGTCAGAACAAGACTAGGTGCTAATGGTAGATCAGAACATTAACTGCTCATATGCAGGTTCAAACTGAAACTAAAGAAAATTACCAGTGTAAGAGAACCAAGATGTGATGTTGAGTATAACCCAGCTGAGGTCAGAGATATCTTAAGACATTATTTGATGCATTAGACATTAATGATCGAAGACCAGATGAGTTGTGGCATAACATCAGACATCATTCACGAGAAAAGCAAAAGATTATTAAAAAGAAAGGAAAAAAAGAAAAGACCAAAGTACCTGCCAAAAAAGACTCTGAAACTTGCCCTTGAATGTCAACCAGTTAAATTAAAAGGAAGATATGACAAAGTTAAAGAACTAAACAGAAGATAAAATCAAATATTATAGTGACATGTGCAAAAAGCTGGAGATAGAAAACCAAAAGAGAAGAACACTCTGATTTTCTCAAGCTTAAAGAATTGAAGAAAATATTCAACCCTTGAGTGGCAACCTTCCCTGAAGGATTCAACAGGGAAGATATTAAATGTCACAGGAAACATCAAAAGAATATGGAAAGAACACACAGAATCATTATACCAAAAAGAATTGGTGGATGTTCAACCATTTCAAGAGGCTGTATATGATCAGTAACCATTGCTACTGAAGGAAAAAGTGGAAGATTCTGTGAAGGCCTTGACAAACACAAGACTCCAGGAATTGAGGAATTGACTCCAGGAATATCAATTGAGATGTTTCAATAAACAGATGTAGCACTGAAGAGATATGAAAAACAGCTACCTGGACAACTGACTGGAAGAGGTCTATATTTTTGCCTATTCCAAAGAAAGGGGATCCAACTGAATGTGGAAATTATCAAATGATATCATTAATATCACACCCAAGTAAAATTTTGCTAAAGATCATTCAAAAGCAACTACAGTAGGATATTAACAGGGAACTGCCAGGAAATCAAGCCGAATTCAGAAGAAGGTGTGGAACCACAGACATCATTGCTGATGTCGGATAGATATTGGCAGAGAATACCACAAAGATGTATATCTATGTTTTATTGATTATGTAAAGGCATTGGACTGTGTGGATCACAACAAATAACAGGTGACATTGTGAAGAATGGGAATACCAGAACACTTAATTCTACTCTTTAGGAATCTGTACATGGACCTGGAGACAGAACAGAACAAGGAAACACTGCCTTGTTTAAAATCAGGAAAAGTGTGCACCAGGCCTATATCCTTTTACCATACCTCTTCAATCTCTATGCCAAGCAAATAATCCTAGAAGCTGGACTTTATGAAGAATAATATGGCATCAGGATTAGAGGAAGAGTAATTAACAACCTGCATTATGCAGGTGACACAACTCTGATTGCTGAAAGTGAAGATTTGAAACATTTACTGATGAAAGTAAAAGAACATAGCCTTCACTGTGGCTTGTACCTCAACACCAAGAAAATAAAAATCCTTACAACTGGGTCAGTAAGCAACTTCATAATAAATGGAGAAAAGATTGAGGTTGTCCAAGATTTTGCTTTTTTTGGTTCTACAATGATCACCCATGGAAGCAGCATTGCACTGGGAAAAGCTATTGCAAAAGATCTCTTTAAAGTATTGAAAAGCAAAGATATCACATTGAAGACAAAGGTGTGCCAGACTCATGCCATGGTGTTTTCAGTCCTATCATATGGTTGTGAAAGCTGGACATTGAACAAGGGAGACAGAAGAATTAATGCTTTTAAATTTTGGTGCTGGAGATGAATATACCATGGGGGGCCAAAAGTACCCACAACTCCATTCTAGAAGAAGTGTAACCAGAGTGCTCCTTGGAAGCAAAGATGGCTAGACTGCATCTTATGTATTTTGGACATGTCAGGAGGGACCAATCCCTGAAGAAGGACACCATGTTTGGGAGAGTGGCATGTCAACGAAAAAAAGAAAGACCCTTAACTAGGTGGATTGACACAATGGCAGCAACAATGAGCTTAAACATAAAAATGATGGTGTACCTGTCACAATTTGGGGGAGCATGTTATTCTGTTGTACATAAGGTCACTATGAGCTGGACCCAACTGGACAACACCTAACACCACCACCTTTTCTCCACAGAAGGGCAAACTTGCACATGTGCATTGCCATCTAGTTTCCCAGGACCACGCTGGGATATTCCAAAACCCACCTCAGAGCTCTCATCCCTCTAATTTTTCTCTTAAGTGTTTTGTCAGCACCTTGTCATCTCTAATTGCTAACAATGCTACAGGAAGCTGTTAATATTACACAATTCTTGCTAATTGTTGTCCACGAATTACCTAGCAATATACTGTTCACAAAGACAGAGCTCTGAGTCTGGTGAGATAAAGACAAGTCCTGACCACGGGACTTTTCAATGATTTGAAAGACCAAATAGTGTTATTTCTCCAGAGATGAGGTGCCACCAGACTCCACACCTATTCTGCCTCCTCCACTGGCTGTGAGGTTGTTGCTCCTGTAGCTATTATAGTCCTAAGGCTGCTGGGTTTTAAAGGTGGGAGGGGATTAAGGCCAATAAAGATGCTACAAATTTCATTTCTTTTACTGAGATTCCGCTGTTTTCTTGAGTCAATTCTCATGAGATCGTTGCAAAACCTTTAGTTAATATCCAGAATTCTTATAAAGTTGATTTTGACCATTCTTGCGACTGTTCTCATTTCTTTTATGAAGGAGTGGATTTATAGGACTCTTTACTCCAGTGTTTTGGAAAATTGAATCTGCAGTGCAAGACAAAGTCAAGCATGTAGAGAAGGCAATGAAGGGTGCTCCAGGCGGGAGGTAGCAGCAGAGAAGCCCAGAGCCTAAGAGACCATGGCCGGCCAAGGGCAGCAGACATGGCTGCAGAGAGAGGACCCCCTAGGGAAAGCACTGTGGAAGACGACCAACCCCAAAAGCAGCCAGATAATTTACTTTCTGCCAGAATATTTACTTCTGGCTTCCACAGTTTAGGACTTTAGGCCATCATACTGTGACAGAACAGAGGAAAACTGTCACTTTTGCCTGCCTTCCTATTTTTCCTTAATTTTTTATAGACCCTTCCTTTCCACATGATATTCTGAGGTCTAAATAAAGGTCTCTGTAAAGCCCCTCCTCTGCTCAGCTCACACGCAGAAAAGTCACTGCTTTGTCCGTAAAAGAAAAAGTAGGTGCTGCCCCAGGAGATGGAAGTCTGAATTCTTGATCAACTGTCCAAGAAGAGCCAGGAGCCCAGAGGGTGCTCTGGAAAGACCCTGCCCAGGAGGGGCGTTCCCTGCCCCTTCACCAAATCATTTGGTGTCCCATAAAAGCCCTTGGCACCCCTGAGCCGGGGAAGATTGAGAGCTGACACAGAAGAGTCTCTTTTGTTTTCCTCCCTGGTAGTCTTGAATAAACCAATTTCCTTCCACTAACTTCTGCCTCCTGAGACCCTTGGGTTCCAGTAACAACAGGGAGAAGCTGTGCTTGCAGGGCGACGAGCCTCCTTGTTACCGCCGGTCTCCAGTTGCCTCGCTGCCTGAGCTCTTGGACTGGTGGGTTCTGCGCAGCCTCCTTCCTTTCTCTCCTCCCAGGCAGGACAGTGGGCACCTGCAGCAGACATAGGCCACATGGGGCACAAACTTCCTGGGCCCTGCATGGCGCCCCACTTCTGCCAAAGTCTCCGGGGCTGCGCTTTCTCACCACTGACCCAGAGACTCCATGTTAGGTAAATCAATGGCAGCAATAAGGCTACCAACAGAAAGACAGGGCTTCACAGCAGGGCTTTCAACGCTGGAAGAAGCTGCCTTGTGGATTGCAGCTTTCCACCTCTTTGATTTTCTGCCTGTGACACCTGAAAAGTTCAATTCACCTGTGCATCCACCCCCCAACCCACCCACCCACCTCACCCCACCCATCCCCTGCCTCTGGCCTCTGCCCTTCACCCTCATGGGGTTATGACAAGCTGTGTTTTACCTGAGAATTGTAACCTGTAAAGACCTCATTAAGTGGAGCTCAAATCTGCCCTCCATCGATCTGATCCACAGCTGTGGGCAAGTAGCCACTAGCCTTCCTGCCTATGATCTCCGATGGATGACATCCCTGGCCCCCTCTGACCTAATGCAGACTTAAGGAAAGAGATTTGGGATCAGAAAGCTTTGAGCTCCTAAGATCTAGCTCTACACTCTCTGTCTGTCCACCAGAGAGGAAGAAACACTTGGTATTACCGTTAAGTCGGTCCAGAGGCAGGAGGGCTAGCTGGGACCAGTGATAGACAAGAGGACTGCTGCACCCATCACTCACTTCAAAGAGACATTTTTTTTAGTAGTACTAGAGAATTGAACACAGATCCTCATGCATGTTTTGCAAGTGCCCTCCCACTGAGCTGCACCCCCCAAGCCATGGGTATCAAATTCTTGAACCAGAAACACTGCCCTTGGAACCACATGGGCAAAGTGAATTCTACTTTTATTTAAATTTATTTTTCGATGTGAACAAATCCACTTTTAAAACTAAAATTATTAGCTGGCTGTGGTGCCCCACACCTGTAATCCCAGTGACTCAGGAGGCAGAGGCAGGACAATTGCAAATTAGAGGCCAGAGACAGCCTGCTCAACTTAGCAAGACCTTGTCTCAATTTAAAATATAAAAAATGGACTGGGGGTGCAGCTCAGTGGCAGAGCCCTTGAAAAGCATGTGTGAGGGCCTGGGATCAGCGCTTCAAATTAAATTAAATTAAATTAAATTAGAAATAGTTACTTAAACTTTACTTCTCTGAATGTAAACTTCCTAGGAGAGATGGCCATGGCCCTGCTTCTGACTCCTGCAGAGCTGCAGCGCATGGTGCCCTGAGCACTGCCCAGTTCCCCAGGGCAGCCAGGCAATGCGCAGAGAGCTTGAGGGGAATGTGCCTTACCCTGGGTGCTCCAGGCCAGGGTCAGGGCAGTGAGCACGGGGTGGCAGTGAAGGAGCAGACTCCAAAATCTTCAGGCAGGTTTCTTGGGCCCAGGGTGGTAAAAGATAACAGGGCACCTCCCTGGGTTCTAGTTGGAGTAACCAGGTGTTGGTCCTGTTCATCAAGGCAGCGAGTGTGCGGAGGAGGAAGAAGACCTTGCTTTAGACTAAAGGAGCTGAGTGTTTCTGGGATAGTCAAGTAACTGGGTGCCCCCTGCTGAGGCAGCACAGACACAGGATGGGGCTGGGTGCAGCTTTGCCTAGAGAAAGCACTGCTGAGCGTAGGCATTAAAGCTGCTACTCCCAACAGCAGCCTGTGGGTAGGGAGGACACAGACAGCTGTGCAACCTCCATCCCCTCACCCTCTGTCCTTCCTAAGAAAGCCCCAATTCTACTTGGAGACGCAATGGGACTGGTGAAAATACTCAGCCTCCCTTCTATCCAGGGTGACCTGAAACAGAGTTCTGGTCAATGTCCTTATGTGGTCCTTCTAAGAAAGTTTTAAAAAAATAATAATAATAATTGTTGTTTGTTTATGGGCACTCTCACCAGTAAAAGCCCTTTGCCATTTATCCTTTCCATTTTCCTGACTGGAATGTAGACACAATGCTGGAGTTAGGGCCACAATGTTGTGATCATGAGGCAATGAGTATAAAGACCAAAGCACATGCTAATAGGACTAAAGCCTGCAGCCCAGCCCTAGCCCTGTGGTATCCAATCCCATTAGATCTTGGAAGCTAAGCAGGGTTGGGCCTGTTTAGTACCTGGATGGGAGACCGCCTGGGAATACCAGGTGCTATAGGATTGGGAGAAGGACCCGGCAACCCACTCCCAAAAATAAATCTGCCATTGAAAACCCCATGAACAGCCGAGAAACACTGACAATAGTGTTTCGCCTGTTATACGTAGGGTCACTATGAGTGGGATACTGACTTGACTGTACCTAACAACAACAAAAGGACTGAATGAAGAGAAAGAGTGATTGGGAACATTCTACATATATTTATCAGCCCTGTAGATTTCTTTTACTGGGAAAAAACAAAACCCAGTTTTGATTAAGCCACTGATGTCAGATTCTCTTATGCATTACATATAGCCAAGCACAATCTCAACTGATTGGTAGAGAGAATAGATCCAGGAACTGCTCTAGGATTGGGCTCTGCCAGGCAGGGTACCAGGAGTGTAGTGTCTTGTTGACACTACTGAGAGAGTAGTTATGCCATCCACCATGGGGTTAAGAGGGTCAGGGGAGAAGAGGCCTTGAGAGTGCTGGGAAGCTGGGGACAGAGGAAGTCTATGTACACAGGAGTCTGTGCATGCAGAAGTCAGTGTACACAAGAGTCTGTGCATGCAAGAGTCTGTGTGTCATGTGCAAAGGCCTGGGGGCTGCGGGGTAGGGCAAGGATCCTGGAATTGGGGATGGATTTCTGGTGTGGGCTGTGACAGATGCCACAGACCCAGAAGGATGCAGAAAAGGAGGTGCAGGCTCTAGGGAGCTATGGCAGTCTGGTCCACCCCACAGTTCACAGCTGTGGCAGCTTTCTAGGGCCCACCTGAGACAGCTCAGGCAAGATCACAGCCATCGCCCCTACTGCAGAACACGTTGGTCAGTAGCAACCTCACCTCAGTCCCCGGGGGCATCTTGTGGCTCTGTTCTTCGCCTCCCTTACTGTTGTGTAGCTGGGTCCTCCAGGGGCTTGACGTGATCATCCTCATCTTGAAACAGGACACCTGTGATGACCTTAGGGACCTTGACCCACAGTCCTGGGAGCAAAATTAGCAAAACTCTAGAGCATAGCTAGGCCTATGGGAATGGTGATGGCTCTGTCACCTTTCCTCCTTAGGCCACCAGACCCACCCCTGAGGTGCCAGTCACCACTCGCTCCTGCCCCAATTACTCATGAAGGTAATCACCTGAGAGGTGAGCCACTGGCAGGGGGTGGGACTCTCCCATGGTGCCCCTGAGAGCAAGGCCAGTAAACTCACTGGGTCTTCAAGTTGGACCTGACGAGGTCCTTTCTCTGGTCTGTCTGTGCATTCTTATCTGGGGTAGATGCCGTTCCTGTTAGTCCCCCAGGGAAAGCAGTTCACACAACACTTGCCCTTATCTCCTCCCCACCTCAGAGAGAATCACCATGCCAAAGGCAGAAAGCAGCAGGGCTTTGTCTATCGGTAATGCTTCCTCCAGGACTGTTAAGTTCAAGCCAGAATCCAAAACACAGTAAGCTGGTCCTTTTCCAAAGAAAGCAAGCATCACTTCCAGGACAGATCCTCACTTTCAGCTCTCCATAATGGGATGAATGGCTGAGGATGAAGACAATCGCTGTAAAAGCCCAACCTGATCACAGTGAGCATCAGAGGGAAACGTGAGTGAATTTTGTGAACCGGGTGCCCTGCAGGACCTAGGCAGCTGGGGAGGCTTGTGAGCCGTGACCCAGTCTGACTGGCCTTGTCTTCCTCAATGTCTCAAATGCCATTATTCTTCTCCTCAAGGTTTCCAGGACATTAGGAAGACACTAACTGGTAACCTAGACAATCATGTCTTCACAGCATCTCCTGTCTTTCTTTCTGGCTGATGTGTCCCCCGGGCAGTCTCAATAATCTTCTGGAATCTCTCTTCAGACCCATTAGCTGTAGAATGATAAAGCTCCCAGCCGTAAGATCAGGTTATTTGTTACCCCAGAAACATTTCATTTTAATTCCTTAAGAAATTGCTCAGTGTGACTCTTGGGGAAAAAGAAAAATATAATCATAATAACCCAACTAGAGTTAGATTTGTTCATCATGAAAAGCAGTTGCTGTTGAAGTCATTGCCTCCGTCTTTATCTTTTTTTGGAACGTCTGGCTGATATGCTCTCCTCTCTCTAGAAGTATTGACGGTTCTCCGCTATGTTGGCTCCCCAAGCACACATAACACATAATCCTTGGCAAAATCACGAAAGGAATCATTTACGTAGGCCGGAAGCCTGCAGTTCTGCCTGGGGAGCGGCATTATTTCTTCTCTCAATTACTTCTCAGCACGCCCGTGACACAGCTCCCCAGGGAGCCACCCAGAGCTTCGACACAGGACCCCTGCCTTCCGAGGTGACACCACTGGGTGCCTGATGGAGACAGAGGTTCAGTTGCCACCTCCCTTTCAGAGGACATGCGAGGCCACCTGGACAGACACCTGTGACATGGAGTGGCAGAGAAATGGTTCCAAGGCCATGTTAAGGACATAAGCATCTGTTGAAGCCTGACATCCTCAACCAGAATTGTTACCCACCTTATTTGATTATTTCGAGGGCTGTTAGGAACTGGAAGTTTGTGTTGTTCCAAATTCTTATGCCAGGCTCTTAGCCCCCAATATGATGGTGTCAGGAGGTGGGGCCTGGGGAGGCGCCTAGATCATAAGGGTAGAGTCCTGGTTGGGGGTGGGTGCCCTTACCAAAGGGCCTCTCTTTGCCCTGGGAGGATCCTACGGGAAGCTGGCAGTTTGTATCTCAAAAGGAGGGCTCCTACCAGAGCCTGACTCTGCTGGCACCCTCATGTCAGATTTCCCAGTCTCTAGAAAGAGGATAAATGAAATTTCTGTACCTCAGGGGCCACCCAGGCTCTGGTACTTTGCTATACCAGCCCAAAGGGACTAAGAAAGGACAAAATCAGCCCAAGAAGATAAAGAGTTAAGTGCATTGTCTGGCACATCATGAGATCTCCATAAACAGTCACTGTCATTCTAGCACTTGATGACAATGTTCTCAGGGAGGCAAAAGCGATCTTGGTCCTGAACCAAACTGAAACATGGTATCATTGCTAAAATGCACCCAAACCTCTGCTTGCTTGAAAAACTGTGATTTTCAACTCAGTGTTTCTGGAGTAGGAAAGAGAGAGAGTGAAGAGGATCTATGTTCAATTTATAATGCAAACAGACAAAAAAGAAAGCTCAACTAAATCTTCTTGGCTCTGGCACAGTGTTGGGTTGTGTTTCATTCTGTTGTATATAAAGTTGCTGTGAGTTGGACCTGACTCGATGGTACCTAACAACCACAAAGATTTAAAGATTGAGAAACACTCATTGATAAGTGCACTGAAAATATTGAATAGTCTACTACTCAAGATTTTTATTTCTTTTCAACTACTATTCATTAGAGATCCCATCAACCTCTGAAAGCCCTTAAGAATAGGAAAGAAATGCATGGAGCACCTGGCAGAAGATCTGCTAGCAAAAATATTGATTAGGAATAAAACCCAAGAAATATTTACTGAACACCTATTAAGTGTCAGTCAGTGTTTTAGTGAGTGGGATGTAGTGATGGACAAGAAAAGACCCAGGATCTAAGTAGGAGAGTGGTAGAATCTGATTTACAGTTTAAAAGTGGACACTCAACACTTTGTCCCCTTATTGAGAACAAATAATATCAACCTGCAAGGACTAGAGTCAGAGGTCATCTGATACCTACATGTTAGATGCAAGGAACAGGTGGGGTTAGCACACACCCCCAATAGGAAGGAAAGCCCCTTGCAGCTCCTTTGAATAGAGTACAGCTGGAAATTAAGCTTGATGGTAGCCTTAGGCCATAGTGCAGAGCCACTAGGTAGAGTGACTCTTTAAATTAAATTGATTAGGAGAACCGAAGCCTTCACCCAAAAAGGTGGGCTTGATGGCCCTGGAGGCGGGTAGACTGACAGTCCCACTGGACAGGCCCTCAGTCCTTGAAGCCCTTAAATTCCATTTGGGGTATTTGGCTGAACAGGGCATTTCCTGACTGGGATCAGCATTGGAGAAGAGACTCATTTTGCCATACTCCATGTCTCAGAGGGCGATGACCGGGTGTCACCTTAAGAGGGAACCTATTTCTGTAAAGTCAGTCAGTGGAATTTTAATGGGTATTGCATTAAATCTATAGATTGCTTTTGGTAGGATAGCCACTTTTACAATATTAATTCTCCCTATCCAGGAGCAGGGGAGGTCTTTCCATTTTTTAGTGTCCTCAGCTATTTCTTTCTTTAATGTTTTGAAATTTTCCTTGTAGAGATCTGAAGGGTCTTTGGTTAGATTGATTCCAAGGTATTTAATTTTCTGGTGGGTTATCATGAATGGTATCTTTCCTGAGATTTCCTTCTCTTCTTGTTTGGAACTGGTATAAAGAAAGGCTGTTGATTTTTGTATGTTAATTTTGTAGCCTGCAACTTTGCTGAAGGAGTTAATTAGATCCAGAAGTTTTTTGATTGAGGTTTTGGGGTCTTTCAAGTATAAAATCATATCATCTGCAAATAATGATAATTTGACCTCTTCCTTGCCAATCTGTATCCCTTTGATTTCTTTCTCTTGTCTGATTGCCCTGGCCAGAACTTC